>JUDQ01000064.1:75169-111878 GCA_000812075.1 Scedosporium aurantiacum
GCAGGTCGAGGAGCTCGAGCGGATCGAACGCGGCGAGATGACGAAAGGGAGGGCTGTTGTTAGGGTGGCGGACGAACCGGCTGCGGACGGCGACGACGACGGGGAGGCGAGGGCTGGGGGCGGCGCGGCGGCGGTTCTCAGGGCTAAGAGGAGTAATGCTACGCATAGGGTTGTTTTGCAGGATCGTTCGGGACGCAAGGTGTTTGGGCTGGAACTTACGAGGATGGAGAGGTTGGGTATCGGCGTTACGAGGATTGGGGAAAAGGTCGTCGTGAGGAAGGGGGCCGTTATTGCCCGGGGTAGCATTTTGCTTGAGCCGGCGACTTGTACGTTTTTGGGTGGTTATATCGAGAGTGAAGAGAAGAAGTGGGTTGGGGAGCGGTTGAAGGTGCTGAGGGAGGCCGTTGGGGCGACGGATGTGCGGTGAATGTGCCAACACGACTGGCCATACATAACTACGACGATGACGAGGTCGACGGTGGCGATTTTACGACAGAAGGCCTTCGGGGGGAGGGTTCCATCCAAAGAGAACAATTGAGCAATCACAGCATCGAGGTCCATCACGAAAAAAAGCAACAAGGAATGTCCATCTTTATTTACCGAAGCTGAGAACATCACTTTTCCCCCCCAGCTCTCATTCGTCATTTCGTAGCAGCTTCCACAATCTCACCCAAAGACTTCCACCCATCACTAGCCCAGGGCGCGACGAAGATGGCAGCCTGCGCATCGGCCGCCTTGCCCGTGCCAGCATACGCCTTGGCCAAGTCGCCCGCATCGAGACTACCTCTAGGCGGAATACCTGCCAGCGCAACCTTGACAGCCATCTCGGCCGGGTATTCGGCGCCAGAAACCGTGGCGAGGGAGGTCCAGCCGTGCGGGAGATGGGGGTACAGCATGATGTCCGTCTGGATCTCCGTGAGGACGTCCTCCTCGGTTCTGTCCTCCGGCATCATTCGGATGCACTTCAGCACCGTGCCGATCCTGGAATGGTCCGCATCCTTGACCTTGTCACTCGTGCGCAGCGAATGAAGCTCGGACACGACTGCTTCGAGGCTCTCCTCGTCGTCGTCCAATAGCGCAATGACACCCAGCAAAAGGACCGATTGGATATGATCCGGCTGCTCCTCGATGACGGTAAACAGCACCTCTCTAGCCTTCTCTCGAGATTCTTCCGAGCCCGTGGCCCAGAGCACCTGCGCAAGCAAGCACACGGCATCCGGATCTCCGTCGCATTCCTCGAGGCCGTATTCAAAGTACGAGATCGACTCGGCAATGTCCCTCTTGAAATACTGGGCGAGACCCACGGTAAGATGGGCCGACAATCTGCCCTTCTTGCGCTGTTCCTTGTCTAATTCGTTCTCCGCCTCGTCGCTCGTCAGGCTCAAGGCCATGTCACCGCATTCCACGGCGTCATCATACCGACCTGTTGCGAGGTAGGACCTTGCAAGGTCGACTTTAGCCAGCGCGAAGCGACCCAGAGCCTCGGGCGATTCGGATTCTTCGTACTCGGCTTCCAGGATGCGGCAAATATCCTCTAGGGTCCCAAGGGTCTTGGGATGGTCGTGGATACGTTCTTGGAATAGAGTCCGTAAATGGCGGTACGCCAAGTCGCGAGGGGTCATTGCCTCTGATTGGGAGAGCGCATAAAGTGGCTGAAGTAGGTCGATAATCCCCATCTTAGCAGGGGATGTGACAATATGATCGAACATCGACGCCGAGTACTGGTGGCGAATAGCAACTGTAGAAGAATCCGAAATTTCCATGGCGTGCGTGAAGAGGCCTCGAGCTTCGTTCGGCTCTCCAAAAAGCAGAGCTACGAAGCCCTGTCCAAGCCAGGCATAGGCGTATTCGGGGTCATTCGACTGGGCTCTTGTAAATGCTTCGTTAGCAAGTTGCGCGTCGTTCTGGAGGAGAGCCAATGTTGCGAGGTTGGTCCATGCAATCGGGTTGCGCTCGTCAATATGAAGACTCCTGACAAAGGCGTGTTGGGACACTTCGGGGTTGATCTGGCTTGTCACCACGCCGAGAGAATTCCAAAACTCGGAGTTGCCATGCTCCAGCTCGATGGCTCTCTTGAATGCTCTGATGGCCGCACGCAGGTACTGGCTCGACTTCTTCTTCTTCTTCCCATCCCGAGAGAGGCAGGTATGAGCCTGGTATTCCGCCCAGCCAAGGTTATAATAGGCCACCGCTTGTGCATGGATATCGTTAGAAGAGACGTGAATAGCAAGCTTGAAGCACAGAATCATGCCATGGAGACACTTCGAAAGCGTCTCTCCATTCAGCTCGCCACTTGGGAAGATGCTCTGCGTCTCTACAATGTTCGGCTGAATCTTGTCAATATCGGCAAACACATCGGCGTGAGACTCGATGTCAGCATTCTGCAGGAGCTGATGAACAACGTCGACCGGGAACTCCTCAATCCGACTCCGGACGGAGACGAAGACTGAGCAGGCATCTCCAAGGACTTTCCAGTAGTTGAAGGATTGGGAAACCAGGGCGTTTGTCTCAACAGAAAGTTCAATCACATCCGTCGCTAGATGGACAGCCTTGCCGAAGAATCCCTTGACAATGCAGTCCCTGGCATTCTCGATCATAGTCTGCATCAGGGCCAGGATAACTCCTTCTTCACTAGGGCGGCTGCTGTGCACTTCCGTGTACAGGGCAACGGCTTCGTCGAACTCGCCAAGTTCCCGCTTGATGTTAGCAAGCATGTACTTGGTGAACCATGCATCTCCCAGAACTTCGGAAGATGCTGTCTCCTCAAGACTTTGGGCATGCAGGACCGCTTTCGTAGCTGCAATATAGCGACCCGAACTGTAGTAGCTCTCGCCCAGTCCCACCCAAGAGTGGTAGTCTTCGGGTGATATCCGAAGAGCAGCCTGGAAAGACACGATGGCATCTCTGTATTCCGTCTTATTCATGAGTGCAACTCCGAGGGCTGAATGGGGCCACGATATACCCTTCCTCTTGGATCCGGGAGGTGGCTTGACCTTACCGGAATCTACAACGCGCCTCGCCACCACTTCGACCCGATCCCAATCCCCTTCATCGGCGAAAGATCGCGCAAGTCTCTCGGCGGCCTCCACCTCGGATGAAGACAGTTCAACGGCCTTTTGGAAGCAGCGTTTTGCTCTCTTTTTGTCTTTCGCATAGTCGGCATAGAATTTGCCCAGGCTTGTGTAGGCTGGGGCAAGGTTGAGGTTATTCTTTAGAGCACCCAAGAAGTAAGCATACGCTCCATTGCGGTCCTTTCGGGCAGCCTTCGATGTGTCGAGGTTCCAGACGCAACATCCCAGCCTGTACTGGGTGAGGGCGAGAAGCTCCTTATTAGCTTTGGAGCTCTTCTTCTTCTCCAAAAGGGCAACGCATCGTTCTAGCTCTTCCTTGCCAGCAGAATAATCCCCCGCGAGCGCCCTGACCCAAGCGGCCTCGGTCCGAACTCGAAGGTTCGAAGCATCACGCTCGAGCGCTCGCGTCAAAAAGTCGACTGCTTTAGAATATTCCTCCTCTTCTTCGTAGATTAGACCCACGCCAATCATTGCCGGGGTGGAGATAGGGTCATGGTCTAGCACCTTGTTGAACAGGGACATTGCCTCTTCATGATGCCTCGGGGATTGGTAAAAGACCAGGGCCGTTCCAAGGTACAAGGAATAGGTATCGATGACATTCCGGAAGGAGAACCCGGATTTGACCCGCTCCTGATTGACGTGAACTAGGGCCTTGCGCATCAACTCTACCGTGCTTTCGTATTCCTCAAGGTGCTGATAGTACTCTCCCATAAGACGATAGGCAAGGAGCGAGTTTGCAGTAGCGATCCCGTCGGTCATCATGAGAAGTCGGTCTTCGTCAGTAACTGGGACAAAAGACGTAGGAGCCCCACCGTCAGAGTCATCCTCACTCGTCTCTTCCTCAGACTCGACAATGTCAGCAGCAAGTTGCGGCTTGGGTGCCGGTGGGAACGGGGAAATGGAGCTCGTCAAAAAACCGGTGATGACTTTGTAAACGTCGCTGTCGGGGAAGAAGGAGCAATATTCTCTGAGAATGTTGACATCCCAGTCGGCGATGTCCTTATAATCTTTCCAGTCAATGGCAATATCCCACGCAAACTTTAGAGGGTGCTTAATGATGACCATGTCATTAGCGAGTTTAACAACAGTGTCGCGAATAACCGTCTTCTCCTCTCCAGGTGGGGTCACGATGAGACGATCGTAACAATGTCGGAGTAATTTCTCTTCGTAAATGCGACGGAGCTCGTCGTCGGTTACCCAGTTGATGAGTTGTCGATAAATGTGTTGGAGTTTGCTCTCGGATAAGACCTCCCTCTTGACTTCCACCGTCACGTCGTTCAGTCTCGCGCCAATCCTCGTTCTCCGCTCCCCGATCAACGTGTTGATTCGCTTCCTTTCATCCTCCTCGGTGATGGTGGCCATTTTCTCATACGTGTGAGAGGGACGGGGAACGTGGCCCTCGAGAGCCTCGTATACAGGACTCTCGGGCGTCGTAAGAGCCAAGGCATCGACATATTGTCTCCGATCACCATTCTCATTCGCAAATTCGATGAACTTGTTGATGACGTCCCGACATTTCGGCAGCTCGTTGGCCTGGCTGTAAACCTCCGCCAGCTTGAGGGCGGCGTCTCGATAAGCTGACAGTTTCTTTTTGTCCTGTGCTTCAAAGAGCTGTATCAAGCCCTGCCAAGCCTGAGGGGACTGTGGTTGAATCTTTGAGGCATCTAAGTAGGCCCTTTCCGCAGCGTCCAGCTGCCGTTTCTTCTCTAGCGAGAAACCCAAGAAAATATGCCTGTATTCTTATGTTAGCTCGGATGTTCGAGGATGAAGAAAATTGCCATACCCTAGGTAGTGTTTCGGATCCTTTTGGATGAGGGCCCGGGATAGCTCAATTGCGTCGTCAAACTGATTCTTCTTTACCGCATCACCGATGGCCTTCAATTGTGCCCTGGCGGACGACATGATGGATGGAGGGAGCAGTAGTCCCAGTCCGCAATGTTTGTCCCTATGCTATGGGTACAGACGCCTGCTGTCGAAGCTCTCCGAGATGAAGAGAGAGAGATATCAGATTGAAAATGGTAATTTTGAAACTTCAGGCCGAAGAGGTGTGGACTGAGATGGAGGGATTGGAGGGGTAATTTGGTAAAATTTATGAGTATGCTCTGAGGGAGAAGGATAGGAAGAGGGAGAAAAGAAGAGCTATCCTTTGATCCATTGAAGAGGGGAAAAAAAAATGTTCGCCCTTATGGTTATGACTCTCGTGACTAGATGGTCTCTGGTCGAGACTGTGGTGATACTTCGATGCTGCCTTGCTCGCCTCTTTCACCTGCTGGTTGTGAAGGGTCCAGACAGAAATGACGCTGTCTGGGGAAGGTGGGAAAGGATTAAGCGAGTCTTATCCGACAAACTCAGGGACAAGATGAGTTTGGTATCATTGTTATCGAACCAAGCCTGAATCCTCGATTTAATTCTGTGCTCAAGCAAATATTGAATTGAGGATAATATAAAAATAGGAATTTCGTTTTAATATGAAATAGCTTGCAAGACGAGCCTACCTTATTATTGGGTCTTGGCTCACTACAATTCCAGAAAATAGGACCTTAAGAGGACCTTTCTACGTCTCTCCTTGACCAGTAAATTTGGCCAGCCTTCGAAACCTGTAACAACTTCGTGAGCTGCGATTCGTGATGGTTTCCTGGTGAACTGTCCTCCTGGTCCTGGGGTCCCAATCCATAGGGAACATGCTCAGTGTGCCGGGCATGCGTTGAAGTCCTCATCGGTCTCATTTTCTCATCGCCTGGCAACTGCGAAGTACGAAGTACTGGATGAATACATCAATTAGTTGCATCTGCGCAAGACTGTCCATCCATTGATGTCCCACTAAGAAGTACAGTGTAATGAGACACCCAAGCTGATGTAAGCTGCTCTCGTTCTCGTACTCGGGATCGATTCGGGGTCGTCGGGTTCTGCTCTGGACTAGGGTGCAAATTGCGGACAGACAATCTGGGGTTCGGCCGGGTCTTTTACTGGTCACAACAAGCTGTTGGCTCCACTGGACAGGTGACCACACCAGCTGTCGGTCAAGCATTGCTCAACGTCATTCAGCAGTTGCGCCCCAAGAAGTACAGTACCTCCCCTACCTAAATGCCAGCCAGATCCGTCCTTCACCGTCCATCAATCTCTCCTCCACCCCTCACGAGGTCTCGTCGCTTGGCATCTAGTCTCATGTGTCGTTTTTCTGCAAATTCTTCGCCAAATACTATCCGCTTGGTGTCGCCGGCTGCCTTCGTTCCTCTCCCCACGGTCGTTACCTACTTCGTATCTATCCGTTAGCCCCTGCGAACTTGCCCGCCCAGCCTTGGGAAGAGCCGAAGATGTCCAACACCTCCTTCCGTCTGACGATTGAGGACGGTCAGTTTCGCGATGCTCATGGCCGCCAAGTCGTGCTTCGCGGCATCAACTGCGCTGCCGATGCCAAATTTCCCAGCACCCCCGATCAGACCTCTTATATCGGCGAGGACTTCTTTGAGGGCGACAACGTCAAGTTCCATGCCCGACCGTTCCCCCTTTCCGAGGCACACGAGCACTTTTCGCGTCTGAGACGTTACGGCTATAATTCACTACGATATATATTCACATGGGAAGCGATCGAGGCGGCGGGGCCCGGGAAGTACGACGAGGAGTGGATTCAACACACAATCGAGGTGCTGCGAGTTGCTGGCTCTTATGGCTTTTACGTTTTCCTAGATCCTCACCAGGATGTTGTAAGTTTTGTGTAGATTTTGAGGGTGCGCTCGCCGCATAGTAACGGCATTCATTTCGCATGGCAGCTAATGTTGTCCTGTAGTGGTCTCGATTCTGTGGAGGGTCAGGAGCCCCGATGTGGACGATCTATGCCTGCGGGCTGAACCCCCAGAGTTTCGCGGCGACCGAAGCCGCCATCGTTCATAACATATACCCCGAACCCGACGAATTCCCCAAGATGATTTGGTCGACGAATTATTTCCGCCTCGCGGCCGTCACGATATTCACACTATTCTTCGGCGGCAAGGACTTTGCGCCCAAGTGCATAATTAACGGCATGAATATCCAAGACTATCTCCAGTCTCACTTTATCAATGCTTGCGCACATCTGGCGCGACGAATCCATGAGGCCGGCGATCTTGAGGATGTTGTCGTAGTGGGATGGGAGAGTATGAATGAACCTAACCGGGGCCTTGTGGGATACGCAGACTTGAATGTGATCCCCAAGGAACAAAAACTGAAGAAGGGTACCTGTCCCACGATCTGGCAATGTCTTCTCACGGGGTTAGGAAGGGCGTGCGAAGTCGAGACGTGGGATATGGGTGGCCTTGGCCCATACAAGGTCGGCACGACCTTGATTGATCCCCATGGTGAAAAGGCTTGGCTACCAGCTGATTACGACGATTCGAGGTACGGATATAAGAGGGACGAGGGGTGGAAGTTGGGAGAGTGTATTTGGGCGCAGCACGGGGTCTGGGATCCGGAAACCGATACCCTTCTGAAAAAGGACTACTTTGCTAAGAACCCGCGAACGGGCGACTTGATTGATTACCCCAACTTTACCAACACTTACTTTATGGACCTTTACCGCAAATGGAGAGACGCCATCCGAGCCCAACACAGGGACTCGTTACTCCTTATGCAATATCCGACTCTTGAGCTCCCACCAGAGATAGCCGGTACCGAGGATGACGATCCAAAGATGGCATATGCTCCTCATTTCTACGATGGCATCACCCTCATGACAAAAAAATGGAACCGAACATGGAACGTGGATGTCGTTGGGGTGCTACGTGGAAGGTATCTCCACCCCGTCTTCGCGATCAAGGTCGGCGAGGCTGCCATCCGGAACTCCTTCAAGGACCAGCTTTCCTCACTAAGACAGGAGGGCAAGGACAGAGTTGGGAACCACCCTTGCGTCCTCACAGAATTCGGCATTCCCTACGATATGGATGAAAAGAAAGCGTACGAAACAGGCGACTATTCGAGCCAGTCTGCAGCGCTGGATGCGAATTATTACGGAGTCGAAGGCGCGCTCATGGAGGGTACTTTCCTCTGGGTATACGTAGCCCGTAACACCCACAAGAGAGGAGATCAGTGGAACGGTGAGGATCTCTCAATCCACTCTCTCGACGATAAGCCCGCGCCGATCTCCGCAATTCCCAAGTCAATCGACGGAGCGAGCGCCTCTACGCTAGCGAAAGACCGTGCTTCTCTGGACGTCGCTGACGAGATGACCGTTACGCCCGATAATCTTAAGCAGGTCCTCTCGACGCCGTCGATCTCGTCCGAGCCGGGCAAGGCGCCGGAGACGGCAGATACACCCGGCTACCGGGCTGCGGAAGCCTTCATCCGCCCATCGCCCATTTACGTCAGCGGTCTAGTGAAAGAGTACGGTTTCGACCTCCGTTCCTGCACTTTCAGCCTCAAGGTCGAAGCAGAGGCTGCGACGAGCCACGACGCCCCCACGGTCATATTCTTGCCGGAATTCCACTATCCGGCCGAATCTTGCACCGTCGAGGTGTCGTCCGGGAAGTGGGAGATTAATTCGGAGGATCCGCATTGTCCGTATTTGCAGAGGCTGCTCTGGTGGCATGCGGAGGGAACGCAGTCTCTCAAGGTTCAGGGCCTCGTGAGGAAGCATAACGTGGTTGAGGGCACGGCCGAGGAGGAGGGTTACTTGGAGCAGTGCTATCAAACCTATGGCTTCGGGCCGAATGGCAATTGCGCGGTGATGTGAAATAGTAGTTAGTTAGTATTCTGCGTGGGTTTTTTGACTTTTGTTGGCACGGATATATCCATCATCGCATGGCGCAGGGCGTTTCTTGTTGGGTTCCATTCATACTGCAAGCATTATTTGCCTTGGCTTGGCGGATAAGTCGAAGTTTGTCATATACGTCTTTTTAATGTTGGCATTGAAAGAATATACTTCTGTCATTCTTCTTTTCGCAATTGGTCTGGATTACCTTTCTTCGGCTTCCCACCAATGTTCTTCATCTTGATCAATCGATGTTCCTCGGTGGCCAGCCCAGTAGTGGGTCCTTACCCAAGCTCCCGGGCTAGTGTAGTTTAGAAGGTGTCTCGACGGTCTATTGTTGATTTTTTAGCTTGTGCTACGGACGCTACTGCTATTTGATGTTTCACTCCATGACGATTAGACCCGGAGACTCGGACTTGACGGGGTGCCCTTCTTGCGGACTTGTAAGCTCAAGTTGCGCTTATTCCTTCATTGGCCGGTTTTCCCTCAAACGGGCGCGGGCACTTTTCGTGGCCTTTGTGCATGTGAAATGTTCCTGTTCAGGCTCCGCGCTGAGCCTCAATCCTTAAGGAAGGCAATGTTAGATGTGATGGCAATGCACTGCTTGCTGGGCATTGTGAATTGGCGGGGACGACATCGCTGGAGGAAATATCATCGGTGTGGTTGGTTACGAAGTAATGGTCCTAGAATCGTACATTTCTTGCCTTGCATCCTTGTCAATGTCTGGGCTGGACAATGAGAGGACCTGGGCTTGACACGAGTTCTTCCAGGTTACGACCTTGTGGTGATGCGATCAGCGGCAGGAATCAATCGATCCATGAAGGGAATTGGTTGGGGGGGGGGACCTGGTCTGCAGCTAAGTCAAGACCCCTGTCAACCGGCCACCCTACCAACCGGCCACTTTTCAAAATTTTATAGAATTAATAATAGATAACATATTATAATATTAAATAAACTAAAAATTCTCTAAAATATATTAACTATAAAGAAAGCTAAATTTTAAGTTTTATAAATATAGTATTTTTTTATATTTTTAAAAAGATTAAAAAAGTAAAATTTTAAATTTTTATTTTAATATATAACTAATTAAATAAAATTAATTAAAAGTTATCTTTAGTATATTTAAAATATAGGTTTTTAGTTATAATTTAATAAAATAGTAAATTAAGTTTATAAAAATTATTTAGTATTTTAGACTCTTGTAAATTAATTAAAAATTAAATGTTAACGTTCTCTTAATATTTCTATATAAAACCTTAACATTTTATAAAGTTATATAAAATATTAATAATATATTATTATATTTTAAAACTATATTTAATAATTCTTTTATAAAATTAATAATAATATAAAACTACTTTAATAATTTTTAAAAATTAATTATATATATTTTTAATTTATTAAAAAATAATTAATTTAAATATTTATTTTAAATTCTATTTAAATTTTATAAAAAGTATATAATTATTTTTATAATATAGATAATCTACTTTAAATATAAAAAATATAAAATTCTAAAATTTACTTTTTTCTTAATTTAGTAATAGAATTAATTTTAATAATTTTTATTAAAAATAGTTTACAAGGGTCTAGAAGAGGAAATATAAAATAAACTTTAAATATCTTTTAATATTTAGATTCCTATACTCTATATATATAAAATCTATTAATATAAAAATTATACTATTTTTAGATAATTAGATAATAATTAATTAATACTTTTAATAATATTATTAAAAGTATTTTTAAAACTTTCAATTCTTTATAAAAAAATTTAAGATTTATTATATATATTCTTTATAACTATATATATTTAATTATAATTTTATTATAATTTTATTTTTTTCGTACTTGTTGTAGTATTTTCTAAATCTGGATCTGAAAAGTGGCCGGTTGGTGGGGTGGCCGGTTGACAGGGGTCTTGACTTACCCGTATTTCCTATTGATTTATTCGCTAAAACATGCAGTAATGGGCGCTAAAACGCTGGAAGTCGTGGCGGGCCATTGGTTTGGATCCCAGCCCTCGGCCGGATAAACAATAGTCCTGCTGCGCCTTGAAGTTGAAACGGAGAGGAGCACCGAAGCACAGGGCAACGGAAGCAGACAACGGCGAGTTTTTTGTACTCCGCACTGCCGTCGAGTGCTTCGTCCTTCACTTCATCCTTCGTAGGTGCCAGGTACTTCAGTACATGGTACATCTCACATGTACCCAGGTCCCACACTCAGGTTCCGCCCTGTCGCCAGGCCGAACCAACAGTGTGAAGGGAAGGCGAAAGTGAAAGCGAAAGCAGTGTCCCAATTCCCGCTTCAGTTTCCCCATCCAGCGGGTCTCCGCTCCATCGCCCAACCCCAAAGACTTTCATCGCTCTCGACTCTTGAAACGCCTTTGACCGTTGGACATCTGCTCACCGCGAGACAATTGATCAATAACTGTTTTCCCCCCTCCCTTCTTCACTCTTCATGGCCGGCGATCATGGCTTTAGCCCCAGCTAGTATTATTCTATCCTTGTCCACTTAGCTGAACCCTGTATTATATGTTAACCATATATAATACTTCACACTCGACCCGTTTTATGTTTCGTGAGCCACCCAACCCCTAGTCTAGCCCGGTCTAGCCTGATCAGCTTCCCGCGGGAAGGGAGCTTTCGACTGCTACCCAACCATCATCCAAACGATAGACGGCGTCATCATCACCCCCATTGCCACCCACAATCCGATCGTTTCCTCGTCCTGTGCTGTTCCTGATTCTTCCAACCTCGCATTGCTCGAGGGAAAGTTAAGCTCTGCCTGAGCTTGCCCCCCACTCCTACAACACAACATCCGCTCCTTACCACGCCCACGATGTATCAGAATGGCCAGAGGGACCCGTCGCGGCCCTTCCAGGTGCCTCCTCCGCCGCCCATGTCGCCTCCCATCCGACAACCCCTGGGCAACATAATGGCTATCCCCCCTCCTCCGCCCAGATACCCGCCAGGCTCTCAACCCGCGAACGGCGTAGTGCTCCCTCCTCCCCCCGGCCCTCCTCCGAACCCGAACCTGCCGTGGCAGAATGTGCTCACCAGAATGTACGACGGCCGCGCAGGCCTCAATATACCTCCCCCGCCCGGCGGCCAGGTCCAGGCCTATAACCCCCGACTCCACGGCACCATCCCCGCCGGCTCGACCATATCTACCATTCCTCCTCCACCGCCTCCGAGCGAACAAATGTCCGCGACGTACATACCCACGGGAGACACCTGGGGAGAAGGCGTGGGCATTCCCGCCTTGGGCTTCGACGAGCCGAAGCCGATGTGGCCCATGCCACCTCCCCCGAACGGCACCGATACCGCAAACTCCACCCCCCTCGACGAATCCATCAGCCGCGACAGGCTCTACGCCAACGCCATGCAGAACGCCCGCGGGGTGTCCAACGCATCCACCGCCACCACGACCTCTACGGCCTCGTCCACGAGCATACCCCCAGAGCTCGCGGCGCAGTGGCCCCTGGACCGCGTGCTCGGCTGGCTCCAGGCGAACAATTTCTCGAGGGATTGGCAGGAGACGTTCAAGGCGTTGAACCTCTACGGTATGCAGTTCCTCGAGCTGAGCAGCGTGCGCACGGGGAGGGGAAACTCCGGCATGATGCACCAGCACGTGTATCCCCGGCTCGCTGCGCAGTGCACGCAGAGCGGCACGGGCTGGGACCAGCCGGCTGAGCGCGAGGAGGGGAAGCGCATGCGGAGGTTGATCAGGACTATTGTGCGGGGAGAGCAGCATGATCTCAGCAAGATAGGTCCGGGTGGGGATATTGAATCGCCCAATGTAAGATGCTGGTACTGAACGGCTATATATATTTGACTACTAACTTTTTTTTGGATAGACACCTCTCAATGCCCCCGGTCCTGGCTTTTCGGCTCGGCGGTATTCACAAGTCCGCCAGCTACCAACTCTGAATAATAACGAGCCCCATCACCGCTCCGTTCTAAAACACATCGACGTAGACGGAGGTCGACGACAGAGCCCCATTGGAGATTCCGGCGAACCTGGCTTCACCGTCAAGTCAAGGCCAGAAAGTCCAAGAGGCAGCCCGAGCCTTGCGGGGCAGGAACTCTTCCTACCGCCTTCTTCGGGTCAGTTATCAGCGTCGCCTCACTCTGCCAAGTTTGGCCACCGCTCTCGAGACAGTACGGATTCGGCCTCGTCGAACGCCGCCATCTATGGTAGTGGCGTCCCCGCAGGAGCTAGTCGGCTCAATATTAGCGATATGATCATGACGGGGCGGACCGGCGATAGGCAACGATTATCACCGCAAGACACAACTCCCAACTCGGATCCCCCCTCGGCAAAGGACGGGCCACGGCTTCTGAGTTTCCTATCACGGAAGAAGCGTCAGGAAGGCATCTCCCCTGATGGGACGGAATCTCCCACGTCTCCCGGTGGGACGCTGAAGGTGTCCTCCCAATCCGCGAGCGCCGAGTTGCCGGCGGCGGAAAAGTCACGGTCCGCGTCCCAATTCATGACACACTTCAAAGGCAAGAAACAGGCTTCGGCCCGGAGCTACGTGCTTGCTACTATGGACTGCTGGAACTATCGTATGTGCGATGTTACGGATCAGGAGACCGCGAGCGAGCTACGGTATGCCATTTGCGGTAATCTGGGCATCGTCGATTTCGAGAACACGGAAATATACATTACGGAGCTAGGCAGGGCTGAGCACGATGAGCCGCTTGACGATCAGAAGTTGCTTGCGACTCACAAGAAGTTGAAAGCTGAGGCGCCGGGCGGTTTAAAGTTCTTCGTTCGACGTACAGGGCCGGACAACTCAAGGCTTAGTCCCGCGGCGTCCACGGCGGCTACGGGCTATTTGTCTCCCGGATTACTACCTCCCGGCATGACTGTCGATGAAGATACGTATGCCAGGCTCAGCGGCGGACGGCCCAGGTCGTCCTCTACGCCGCCGTCGTCTCGGCAGAAGAGCATGACGGAGGACACGATAGACGAGGCATCTCTGAGGGAAGAGTCGAGGGCTTACAAGGCCACGCTGGAGAAGAAGCAGCGTGAATACCTCGCCAGTAGGAAGCAAGCAGCACAGAAGGAGTCGCCCGTAGCGGAAGCCACGCAGTACGGGTCGATTGTGCGCAAGACGGAGATCAACTTTGATCAGCCCAGATCATCGCCGTACGAGGACAAGAAACCCGACCACCTGTTCCCCGTGCGTAAGCCCCCAGCGCCACCTAGCGAACCCACAGTCACCGTCCTCAAGGCCGATTCCCTCCGTAGGCGACCCGGCCAGCACCTTAGGCCTGGCTCAGACTCAAGCGGATTCCCCAGCCCGAGACGACCAGGCACGGCGACGAGCGACTCCAGCCACTCGAGGCACCCTTCGGACCAGCTCCCGTCGCTCAGCAACGCGCTCCGCGGTATTAATAGGAGTCTGGGTGCCATCGGACAGCCCTCGGTAAGCGGCGCGCCGCGCCCTATCTCCCCTAACAGGGTAGCTTCGCAGCCCATTATGAAGCAGGGAAGCCCGGAGTCGAGGATGTCAAGACGGACGAGCCACGGACGGAGCCAGGATTTCACCAGCGTCAGCTTCTCCAACTTTACGAAGCCTCCAGCTCCGGCCGCCGCTCCATCCTTCGATTCGGATGATGATTCGGACGACGGCTTGTTCGCGGTACCCATCAAGAGCAAGAACAACGGCGGCGGCGCCGCTGGAAAGCGCCCCAGCCTCAAACTAGACACCGACCGATCCAGCAAGAGGAAATCAGTCGTCTTTAGTGAGCCCACCGACACTAGGACAGGCGAGGGCGAAGACGATTACCCGGGGAGTAGCAGGAGCGGAAGGAGCTCGCGGAGAACGCCCGGCACGCCCTCGGAAGGGTGGGAGTCGTCGGCCGAGGATAGCGCGAAGCTTAACAGGCGCAAGTCGTTTGTGGAGAAGGACATCTGGGCGAACCGTCCCACGACCGATGCTCTCGTCAACAACCTCGACGACTTCTTCCCCAACCTGGACCTCGACCAGCCCGTGTTGGAGGAGAATCAGGATGTAGATAACGCGCCGTCGCCGATTGCGGAAGGGGATGAGAACGGCGAGGCGAGCAGCGCGGCGGTCATCAGCTCCCAGACGAGCCAGCCTCCTACAAAGGAGAATCTCGCTGCGCTACCAGGATCCAAGGTGGCGTCGCGCTACAATGATAACGACACGCTCGGCTCGGACGAATCGACGCTCAAGGCGCTCGAGAGGCCAGTGTCTATCCAGAGGAGCGTAAGGAGGTCTGGAGGTCTCAGCCGGCTCAAGTCGATCCGAGAAGTGGCTCGCGGAGCGCACGAGGCCAACAAGCGGTACACGACGGCATCACAAGGAGGGCCGGGCCAGTCGTCGGCGCTCATGAGGCGCAAGAGCACCAAGATGTTCAACGCCAACATTGTGCAAATCAAGCCGCAGCGCGACAGCATCATGATGCCACAGATACCGCAGGACATGAACAACAACACGCAGCTCAAGAGGCAGACGACGTTCCGATGGTTCAAGGGCCAGCTGATCGGCAAGGGAACGTACGGTCGCGTGTACCTCGGCATGAACGCCACGACGGGAGAGTTCCTGGCCGTCAAGGAGGTCGAAGTGAACCCCAAAGCGGCGGGCGGCGACCGGGCCAAGATGCGCGAGCTCGTAGCGGCGCTAGACCAGGAGATCGACACGATGCAGCACCTCGACCACGACAACATCGTGCAGTACCTCGGGTGCGAACGTAAAGAGACGAGCATCTCCATCTTCCTCGAGTACATTTCCGGTGGCAGCGTAGGCTCGTGCCTGCGCAAGCACGGCAAGTTCGAGGGAGGCGTCGTCAGCTCTCTCACGCGGCAAACGCTCTCGGGCCTCGCGTACCTCCACCGCGAGGGCATCCTGCACCGCGACCTCAAAGCCGACAACATCCTACTCGACCTCGACGGCACGTGCAAGATCTCGGACTTTGGCATCAGCAAGAAAACAGACAACATCTACGGCAACGACAAGAGCAACAACATGCAAGGGTCGGTGTTCTGGATGGCGCCCGAGGTGATCCGATCAGAGGGCGAAGGATATAGCGCCAAGGTGGACATTTGGAGCCTCGGGTGCGTCGTGGTGGAGATGTTCGCCGGGCGGAGGCCGTGGGCTAAGGAGGAGGCTATTGGGGCCATTTACAAGATTGCTAATGGGGAGGCGCCGCCGATGCCGGATGACATTGCGCCGATAGCGACTGCGTTTATGTTGGATTGCTTCCAAGTGTTAGTTTCCCTCTTCTTTTTTCCACTTTTTCCCCAGTTCTTTTTTCTTCCCCGTTCTCAGCTATCCCACTCTTCTCGAACGATTCAGAGACTAACGTTGACTCTCATAGAAACCCATATGATCGTCCAACGGCGGAGAAGCTGCTTGCTGAACATCCGTTCTGCGAGCTGGATCCGAATTATGACTTCCACCATACGGAGCTGTATGCAAAGATTCAGGGCCGTGACCTGTAAGAGTTGAAGTAGGACTAGAGAGGAGGTTGTGTGTGAGAGTGTGTGTGTATGTTCGTTTGAGGGGCTTTGCAACGAAAAGAGCTATAATAGCATGGGATCCATTCCTTTCTTAAGTAGGGGTTTTTGGGTATAGGGGATATAGATATAATGGATGAATTGAGGTTGAAATCTGCGAATTCTGTGTCTTTCTCCCGTCATTGTGTCCTATTCTGTCGTCCCTTATTTTCGGGAGAACGAGGTTCTCAGCAATAAGCATGGAATTGAGTTTAACGGTTTTACTCTTAGGTCAGGAACGGTTGTCTTCTTAGAGCCACGTTGATGTCACATGGTTTCTGACGCATGTTTTAACTCTATCGTCGAGTTTGCTCTAGAGGGGGAAGGAAGACCTCGAGGGTTTAACGTTAGAGGGGTTGAGCATGAGACATGTGAAGGCACATGTGGGATGGTGGATCCGATCGAGACACCTGACACTTGAATGCATTGGATGAGAAAGAGCGAGGCAACAGTTTGACTAATTGAAGAGTGGCGCCGTCATGGACAGTTGCTTATAATTGATGTCTCAGTACTTTGCTTGAAAGGGACTTGAACTTCAAAAGTCTCAAAAGACACAGCTGGCTCACTGCTTCAAGCCGATGCACGCAAGAATCCGCGTTGAGCCGAAAACGGCCAGATTTCAAGCCTTCCACCAACGTTTTGCGGGGTGGTTTCATCTGATCAACGGCCAGGCGGGGTCCCTGACTCTATTTCGACTGCCACCGCGGAGTCAATCATTGGGGTTCCGTGCTTCAAATTTGATCTTCGGTAGTGGGATTAAGCGTTTTCGTGTATCATCGCCACTGTCAAAAGCTCACCCCAGCTCTGAGTGTACGATTTCATTTGGGGGTTTGTTTAGGGATTTACATTGAAATGGTATCTTATGGACTCAGGCTGAATGTGACCCAGAGACAAGCGTCGGCAGTACAATGTACAATTAATCGCCTTGACCTCCAATGCCTCGAGCCGATGTACTTCGTTAACAAATTTGATGGTTCGCACACTGCACCTCCTGATATCAATTAGACTGGAGAGTATTGCTTGTAAGTACAAACTTTCAGCAATCAATGATTGTGGAAAGCGAGATCCACAATACGAAGTACAAGCAGATCATGGCGAGGCCACTTTACCACTTTGGCAACCACGAGCAAGCCTCGATTCTGTATCTCGGAGCATTTGATCTTGAATGCCTCTGCCTCTTCCCCAATTTCTCTCATCCGTTCAATCTTGACACTCTTAACCAATGATAATCACACCGTGATGTCCTCCGACTCTTCGCCTTCATGGAGGAAGGCGAACCCCGCGAGTTTACTTCGTTGGTCTGTGTCTGTGTCGTGTGCAGCTACCCCTTTTAAGGCGACCAGATCTGGACCGGACCATGTGAAGCCATTAAGGTGGCAGTCATGGCTTGCTCCTCAACGGCTCTTCCAGGGCGAGTGACCGCAACCCACCAATCGGTGGCCGGTGACCCTTACCCCACAGACTTGATCCGCCGTTGCACACCCCTGTCTAGGCCCCCGAAGTAGTGTACATGGCACTAACTAGGGCACACTATGAAGTACAAGTACCTGTACTTCACATACCACTTGGACTAAATGCGCCAGAGCTAAGAGCTCGAGCGAAACCAAACAGACTGTTGGTAATAATCATTATTAGCTGCTCAATTTCATTCGAAACCCGCAAAAAAAAGGGACTGGCAAAAGATCCGTGAGGAAAAGTCTTGGCATCCAGCCTCCTGTCGCATGTTTCTCCATGGCTCTTTCTCGGCGAGGGGCCTGTCCCTTTTTTTCTTGGGTTTTGGTTTCCGAACATCCGGCTGGGGTTTCCTCCAGAAGAAGGAAAGATGGATGGTGAATTGTAGGTTGTGGATGCCACTGTCCTCAGGCGACGATGGATTATTACTGATCTTGTCCTGCCTCATCGGTCTCATTCCCATTAGGTCTCCTTCTCATTACCCGGTCGTTTGACAAGCCCGGCAGTAATGCTCCAACAACGGAGCTTATTCTCAAGTAAAGATTCATTTTTATCTGCCTCGTACCCACTCGTCACTTTAGCCATCGCAGCATACGGCTATCCTCCATTCCACAACTAGGCTGGTCCTCTCCTCTACTTGAATGTACTTCGTACTTCGTACTCTATCGCATCTAAAGTCTTGGCATCTCGTTAATGCATTTCTTGTTTGCCACGATAGCACCTTTTGTTCCTGGATTTTATTTCTCTTCCCACTACACTCCTTTACCAGCCAGTCATCGTAGCTTCGGATCTCGACCTCCAGATGGCGTCGAATTAGCAGAGAATTCTGTCTTGCTGTCTCTCGTGTTTCGTCGGTTCAACTCGACTTTCATCATCGCATGCTCGCTGATACGTTCCGACTTAACGACCCTTCTTTGCGCGCCCTACCACGCCCGGGGGAACACAAGTACAAACCTTGAACCCCCTCGCGAAGCTCCGCGATATGGGACGACTGGTTCTTTCTCCGGTAACCTGTACAACCTCTGCCAGCATTTCACAGTCTTAAGCTGGCGTGGTCTGCCTACAACTTCTTGCGCGCCGCGCCGACTCCGATCCGATCCGATTGTGGAAGTCCTCCGCAAGCTTCGCTCCTCTCCCCTTCCCTTCCTGCAAACCCAGTGAACGCGCGTGTTCTTGCAGTAGATTCGTGCACCCCTCCCCACCAAACCCACTCATTTCACAATGCTCCCACGTAGGAGATATAGGTTGCTCCTCTTCGTGGCCGCACTCATCGTCTTCCTCTTCTACCGCGCCACTCACTACTCCGATTGGGACCCTTCAGAGTATACGCGCATCGGCAAACAACAGCAGCACTACCCTTCTCACTTTGACAGTGACCGCAACCCGCTGTACAAGCCTCCGAGCCATGGAGCCCAGGGGGAGCCGGTCAAGGGAGAGCCTCACCCGCCTCACCCCCCACCTCCACCACAGCACGAAGAGGAGGCGCCAGTCAAGATTCCCACTCTGAAGCCAGGAGATCAGGACGATGGTGGTTTTGGGCTACCCACAGCTGCCGCGCCTTTGGACTCCGCAAGCAGCACCTCGAGCGCGGCCGAGCCGTCGGTCACGACCCCGGTACCATGGTATGAGATAATAGCACCGGGCCTTCACACGACCCCCGAGTCCGTGTCCACAAGCACCTACTATCCCCGCTGGCAGAAATTCCAGGAGCAGTTCCCGGTCGCAGCTGAAGATCTCATACTCCTCCCGACAGGTACGCCGAAGCCTATCCCGAGGATCCAGTTCGACTTCCCTCAGGAGAAACCCGCCGCCAAGGAGAAGCGTGAGGCGAGATTGGCCGAGATCAAGGCCGAGATGGTGCGCGCGTGGTCGGGTTACCGTACCTATGCATGGATGCACGATGAATTGGCACCCGTTAACAAGTTCTATCGCGATCCTTTCTGCGGCTGGGCGGCGACCCTCGTAGACTCCCTCGATACTCTCTGGATCATGGGCATGAGGGAAGAGTTTGACGAAGCTGCTCACGCTGTCAAGAATATCGACTTTACTTACAGCACGCAGCGCCACGACATTCCAGTCTTCGAGACGGTCATCCGGTACCTCGGTGGTCTGTTGGCCGCGTACGATGTCAGCGGCGGACACGAAGGCAGGTATAAGATGCTACTGGACAAGGCCGAGGAACTCGCCGATATTTTGTACGGAGCCTTCGACACCCCGAATCGCATGCCCGTGCTGTATTACCTGTGGCGACCCGAGTCCGTCATGCAGCCGCGCCGCGCCACCATCGTCAACGTGGCCGAGGTGGGGTCCCTCCTCATGGAGTTTACGCACCTCGCCCAGCTCACGGGCAAGGAGAAGTACTACGACGCGGTAGCCCGCATCACCGATGCTTTCGAGGGCCTGCAGAGGAACGGCACCGCCATCCAGGGCATCTTCCCCGAGATGCTGGACGCCGGCGGCTGCAACCGGACGGCGACGGAGCTTCAGCGACAGGCTGCACTGCAGGCGCAAAACGAGCTCAACGGAGTTTCGGGCTCGCCAGGAGCGGCGGCGCCAGCGGGCGCGGCGGCGTGGCCACGGAACCCTCCGAAACTCGAGATAATCAACGTCGGTGACACTGTTTTCGGCACCTCGTTCGCCGGCCCTTCTAGCCCTGATGAGGGTGAGAACGGGGAGGTGAAGAATACGTCTGATAACACTGCATCTGAGAGTCCCGCGGCTGCGGGCCTTGCCAAGAGGGGATTCCGTGAGGCAAATGCGGCTAATGATAATGTTGCGCGGGATGATGGCGATGATGATGATGGTGATGGGGTCGCCATACCTGTCAACGGCTTTAACCCCTGGAGCGCGGCGCATATGATCGATCTCGATTGCGTGACGCAGCCGCCGTTGGTGCCCACAACTTATGGGTATCAGTCGTACAGCATGGGCGGTAGCCAGGACTCTACTTACGAATACTTCCCCAAGGTATGTGTGTTTTTCTTTTTCTTGTAGCTTTCGGTGGTTTCTGACTGGACAAACTCCACAGACGTATCTTCTTCTTGGAGGCCTCGAGCCCAAGTACCGTAACATGCACGAAAAAACCGTAGCCGCTATCAAGAAGTGGCTCCTCTACCGGCCCATGACCAAGGACGGCCGCGACATCCTCTTCTCGGCCAAGCTCACCACGACAGGTGTGCCCGAAGTCGACGCCCAGCGCGAGTTCGAAGTGACCCATTTGACGTGCTTCCTCGGTGGTATGTTCGGTCTCGGCGCCAAGATTTTCAACAGCGATCAAGACCTCGAGATTGCTCAGAAGCTCACCGACGGCTGCGTGTGGGCGTACGAGTCGACCCCCTCGGGTATCATGCCCGAGGGCTCCACCGTTGTGCCCTGCGCTAGCTTCAAGGAGTGTCCGTGGAACGAGACCGCTTGGTATCAGGCGCTGGATCCCATGTGGGAGTACCGCGACCAGCAGGTCAAGGATTACTTTGAGAATAAGAAGGCCATGGAGGCTCATCAGAAACTTGTAGAGAGTCAGCAGGAGATACAGAGGATGCGGGAAGAACAGCAGCAGGCCCAGTCTCCAGGAGATGATGCATTAATTGACGAAGAGCGGCCGACAGTACCGCCCCCACCCGGTGCTCTCGAAGAGGAGACTTCTCGCGAGAAGACAATGTACGAGATCGAGGTCGAGAATAGCGGCGATGCGGCGCCCAAGATGGCAGAGGAGCCTGCGAAGCCGGGGGAGACCTATCGCTATCCTCGACCAGAACCCGGAGCGCCTAAAAAGGAAGTGAGGAAGAAGCGGAATGACAGGGCGGAGACGACGCGGTGGCGGGATACTGATGAGGACGGGCAAGATTTTGATGTCGCTGAGCGTCCTACCAGCACTGTTGACAGCGCCGGAGCTGAACCTGGTTCCAGCGTCGGAAGCAGTGCCGATTCTGGTGCTGGTGGTGGGCAAATCCCGCTGGAGGACGAGGACCCCAATAAGCCGCCGACGCACCTCGAATTCGTCAAGTCGAAGATTGCGAACGAAAAGATTCCTCCAGGCTTCGTAAGGATTCCTCACAGACATTATATCCTACGGTAAGTACAATTTGATTCCTTTTTTCTTTGGTCTTTTTCTCGATTTCGGGCGTTCCATTTCCCTTTTCACCAGGGCTTACGTATGCCTCCGACATGGGTTCGCTTCAATCCTACGAAACAAAAACACACACTAACACCCGGACCTCTTCTCTCCCACCTCACAGTCCCGAAGCCATCGAGTCAGTTTGGTACATGTACCGCATCACGGGCAACCCCGAGTGGATGGAGAAGGGATGGAGGATGTGGAAGAGCATCATCGAAGCCGTGCGTACCGACGTGGGCCACAGCGCCATCATGGACGTTATGATGGACAAGTCGCCGCAGAAGGACTCCATGGAGAGCTTCTGGATCGCTGAGACGCTCAAATATTTCTACCTGTTATTCGCGACGCCGGATACGATTAGTCTTGATGAGTGGGTGCTGAATACGGAGGCACATCCTTTTAGGAGGCCGAAGGGGAAGATTGTGTAAGTTGGGGGGGAGAGCGTGTGTAGAGATTTTGTGGCTTTGCTCCTTTTTTGTATTCCTCATGAGTGCTTCTTTTTTTTTTTTTTTTTTTTTTTTTTTTTTTTTTTTTTTTTCCCCCTCATATGAAGCGGATTAGCGACTTGACGGAGATGCATTTGGCTATTGTTTGGGGATGCCTAGACATGACTGGCGTTGGGGACCTGGTTCGGGACATATATATATATATATATACTCTTCTTTTCCTATGAATATACTTGTCAAGAAAGTAGCTGCTAGAGCCAAGACTGAATCCCAGGCGGAAGAAGAAAAGATTGAGTTGGATTGCTTCGATTGCCCTATCTATATATATTCGTTTCCGCTCTCCCCACCCTTCATCTCTATTCTCCTCCATTCCATCTGGCATCATAGCCGACACAAGAGCCGCAGCATTCCCTTCCGATCTATCTACATACATTACATGCAGGATGCAAGGCAAACAAAAGCCACTCGAACAATTCCCAGTTTGCCGCATCCATACAAAAAAACATCTTTTCCATAAACTCATCAAGGACATGCAGAAATCAAGGTTTTTGCAATTCAAACGAATAACGACAGAAAACAAGCCAAAAACGCAAAACATATTAAAGACTTCAAAACAAAACTCCGATCCGATATGCGATGTCCAGGGCCCGACCTCCATCGGATCCCCCCATTTTCTCTTGCCCCCAAGGCCAAGAAAAAACGATGTAGGAGAGTCTTCGATGGTCCTGCTTCCTCTTTCATGTACATTGTGGGAAAATCGCCCATTTGTTTTTATACCCGTCATCAAAAAGTGACAAAAAAATGAGCCGTTAAAGAAACATAAAAACGCGGGGGAAAGGGGCCTCGATGTTCCCCAACAGTTGTCGATTCCAATCTCTTCAGTTGTTTTTTTTTGCTTCCCCGTTTCCCATGTGCATCAAGCTCTGATGTATCCATATATGCCCATCAAATTACTCGTCCAATATTCTTCCAGTCATGAAAATGGTTGTATAGCGTAAGAAAAGAGAGAGAAAAAAAAAAAAGAAAGAAGCATAAGAACCCCAAAAAGAAGAAGAAAGAGGAGAAAACCCGAAGCTTCCTTTCTCTCTCTGTCCTTTTCTTTTCTTAGCCCGCCAATTTCGTCAACACGCTAATACTCAAAATCATGACCAGCAACCCGATCGTCACAATAATCAACAGCGTAAAGCTGAACCAGCCCATGACCATGGCGCTGGTTCCTACGCCCGACTTGACCGACCCGTTGCCGAAGTCCTCGGCGATGATGGAGGCCGCCACGGACGCCGTGTGCTGCCATAGCACGGACACGAGGATGAAGACGGCGGCGATGAAGATGATGGCCAGGGCGACCTGGCTGACGGGGCGCGAGGGGAAGGGCTTGACTTCGCGTTCGGAGCCTTCGGAGTCGATTTCTTCGTGCCAGACGGGGAAGGTGGCGAGGAGGAGGACGCAGACGAAGGCGAAGATGATGGCGATGATGCTGTTTTTTTTTTCGGGAGGAAATCTTGTTAGCAACTCTGCTCTCTTCTCTGCTTTTTTTCTTTCCTCCTTTTTTCCTTAGTAAGGAGCGGGTTTATACGTAAGACTTACATTAGGTAGGGAAACACAATCATATCCTTAAACTGCGAGGCCAACCACACCAGATTCAGCGGATCCTGGTCCACCGCTACCTCGTTGGCCAGGGCCGTCGCGTTGTTAGAGCACAGCCAGCTGCCGCCGTCGGGGCTGATACAAATGCCGAAGTAGCCGACGCGGGCGGCAAGGCGGGCGTCGCCGGCAATGTTGGAGATGGCCTTGTGCACGTTGTAATTGACCTGCGCCGTGTCGGGGACCGCCGTGTATTGCTCGTAGTAGAGGGACATGAGGAAGATGTCGGGTATTAAGGGGGATGAGGATGAGCATCCTGCGAGTAGGAGGGCTAAGGGGGAGAGATTTGGCGTTAGTTTCGTGTTTCTTTTGTGTGGTTCAGGGGATGTTCTGAAAACTTACAGAGCAATATTATGGTTACTGCTATGAGGATCATGAGAACATGGTGGTAACCTAGGAACGGTAAAAACCCTACATCTCAACGTTAGCAAAAACAGGTTCTCTCCCCCCAAAGACGCTTGCATGTAAGAAGCCAGGAAATACGAGCTGGACTTACGATACCACCCTACTTGAAAGCTGGGCATCTTTGGTTGTGTGATGTGAAACTGTCTTCTTCAACGACAAAAATCCTCCTAATCCGTTTCTCAAAAAAAAGAGAGAAACCTAAGTCCACCCCTCGCCGCCGCCCCGCGAGATCCTGGAGCGGACGGTTGGGTTTCTAATCAGTGCGCCCGGGCAGCGCACACGTCTCGTGAGGGAAGAACCAAGCCGGGCTTTTCTGTTAAGAGTCCCCTCCCCAAGACAAGACTTGATCTGTAGTTTATGAATAGGTCCAAGTAAGGCTGGAAAGAATCCTTTTTTGAGAGGTCGAGTGGATCGGGCCTCAGGATAATTCTCTCCCTCGAGACCAGAGTTTCGGGTGCGTGTTTGTTTGTTCGTTCCGGTAGAACCGCCGGGGGTATATCAAGACGGCTCGATCGAAGATGAAAATGAAGGACCGGACAGACTCCGCCTGTGAAGGGTAAACACTAAGAATGTTAGATAAAACAAGGAGAGGTTTGTTCCCTTGACAATGTATTGGTTTCCCCTCCAAACTCCCAAAGTAAACGAGCGACGTAGAAGGCTTGTGAGGACCGTGCTGTTTGTTAGTTTGGAAGAGAGAGAGAGAGAGAGAGAGAGTTGTGATGGAGGAGGCTTGGTATGAAAGGGAGAAGAACTCGAAGTGGTCGAGACACTTTACAAGATAATGTTTCTCCTCTCGTTAGGAAAGAAGTGTTCAGCTTGTTTGGCGCGAAGCGTAGGAAGGAGAAGAAATGGTGTGAAAAGTGAAAAAAAGGTGAAGGCGAGACACAATAGGAAGAAGGGAGAAAAAAGGTACAAGGACGAAAATGTTTGGGTTCAGAGGAAGACGTCAGCGTCGAGAAGCTCGAGGTTGGGGTGTGGGAACAGCTGTGGGCTTGGAAGCTTGGCTGGTAACCGGAGGCAACAAGGGACCCGGACTGCTCGGTCAGATGTCGTGGCCTAGATAAGATCAATTGATGCCGCTTATCCCTTCGCAACCCTGTCGTATAGCTGAGGATGAGGCAATGCAATTGGGTGAGGATCCCTCGAGGGTTGGACTGGGGCGGTTGTCTCTTGGCGTCTCTAACCCTTGTGTTTTTTTTTTTTTTTTGTTTCGTTCGGGGAGTCCTTTCGCTGTGAGGATGTTCCGTGTAATAATAGATAATAGGAGGGAATGGAGCTGAGATTGCCGCTTGTTCCTGGTCTTCTTGGGCAGAGCTGTGGTTGAGTCGTCGTCGTCGCCCAGCCACTGCATTATTTACTTGGGTGGTGGGGAGTGTGAGGTGGTTGACCCGGTGATGGTGGTGGTGTGGAGTGCGCGATTTCGTTGGCCCAAATCCACATGTCCTTCGCAGCTTCCACTGTTCCAGGGTCCTGGCATGGTTGGCGTGGCATGACAATGGATGGCAGGACTTGGCAGTGCTTAGGTAATCACCCCTTGCGATTCTGAATTCAAGGCTCACTCAATTGGCCAATGACGTGAGTTTCCTTCTTTCGCGTCATCGCCGCTCTGCACAGCTGGCAACAGCGGATAAGTTTTGCATCAGCCAATGGCTGCGCTTCAGATTGAAACTAATTATGTCAGTGGCCTTTCCTAATTGAGCGACATGAAGTTATTCCCACCCACAGCATCGAAAACGTTAAAGCAAGGTCGCAAGAGTGCTGGGAGGAACTGTCTCGGCATCTTTGGCATTATGCCTCGTCGTCTCTTCTCCACCTCTCCACACATCAGTGGCCCAATTGCAAGTCAAATTTTCCAGTCATTTCTCGTGAATCGGCCGTCAATTGGAGCTGAAGGGGATCCCTATTTCCGTTCCAATCTTGGTGATACAGCCAGCTGCACTCCGCGATTAAGTGGTGCTCCCATGCGCCCATGCGCTCTGTTGTACGACCATCAGCTTCATTAGACCAGCTGGGCTATCCCATGAAGACAACATCCGGCATATCTAGCTCATTTTTGGCTGTTCCTATATAACTACTAGGTATGTTAAACGTTAAACAAACATCGTTGCGCTTCTCACGACTTGTGGGAAACTTGGCGTCGGCTGATGGGTGATGTCCATGAACTTGCTATTGGGACCTGCTCATACTCGTCAAAAGACCAAGATCCTCATTCTAATATCTTCATTGTTTCTATCATCTAACCAACTCTAGAGGCTTTTTTGTTTTTGTTTTTCTTTTTCTTTTTTTTTTTCTCTCCCTCAACTAACCATGTTGGCGGCATCTCATTACTTCATGTACCCTAACGGGCCCTTCTTGTACCTGTCGGACGACGACATAAACGACAACTCCGACGACGAAGGGCCCAGCCCGAAGTCCAAGTCCAAGGGAAAGGAGCCCACCTTGCCCGCCGACCCCAGAGAGCATCCCTTCGGACACCCGGCCGAGAGCTCGGCGAGGGCAAAGATACGCGGGGAACCTAGGCGGGCGGAAGTCGACGACATGATGCACTCGCGTCTCTTCCTCACGTCGGACTTGGAAAACCCAAAGGCCCATGTCAGAGCGTCTACCCTGAGAGAGATGGATCGATTGAGGCGAAATGAGAGGGAGCTCAATTCAATTATGTACGTCGACTTGTCCTTAAAGTTCCTTTTATGCTCTTCTTCTGTACTAAACGGAAATGGCCATTTAGCAATGTTGGAGGCGACATCATTTCCGGCTCGGTGAAACAAGAGCTCTTCGTCAAGGCAGTCCAGGATGGTGACTCGGGATGCATTGCTCTAGACATATCCTCGATTCGCACCTTGCTCCAGACCATGCGCGACATTGCCCTCGCGAATCCCGTTGATATGGAGGCCCTTCGGGATCTCTTTGACGATTACAGGCAGGAGCTGGCTGTCAAGTTAAGTGCTCTGCATGAGCTGGCAATATTACTAGCCGATCAACCGAATGATCCCTAGATCGTTAGACGGGGTCTGGCTTTTCTTGTATCTCTCTGTTTTATTATTTCCCTTATTCTCCCTTTTGGGTTTCACGAGGGACGGGTCTGTACATTTCGTAGTGGGAGCAAGGTACAACGGCTGCTTTTAATGTCATTTTTATAGACGGAAGAAAAAAACAGGTAGAAGTATAGGGGGAGAAAACGGTATTTATACTTGATACTTTCCTTTGCGAAGGGGCCTAGAGAGCACAAGATATTTGTTGAAGTCCTGGAACGGTGTTCCCTGCACTGACCCGCCTTCTTGTTGAAAACTATCCGTGAGATGCACAAACAAAAATATCAGCTAGTAGCGTCTCTAGCTGAGCTGAGAGTTCTGGGCCTCAGTTTTTTTTCTTATTTTTATTTCTTTTCGATATGATACATCCCAGGTCATCCTTAATCCTAGCTTCTCCTCCTCCTCTTCTTCCTCCTCCTCCTCCACCCCGACCCATCGGATTCCACGCGCACTTACCACCTGCTGAAAGGAAGCCTACATTTCGTCTCGTTAGTATCCTTGATGTCTCTAATAGGCTCCTCCGAAAAGAAAGAAGGCACAAAAGAAATTACTCACCACTTCCCCCTCAGCGTAATAACGACCCAAGTCCCGTTCTCATCCTCCTCCTTCTCCACCTTGCTCGAAAACGCAATCGCGCTCATAATCCCATCGCCAAACTTTTCATTCACGACAGCCTTGAAGGCGTATCCGTAATTCCTCACAATCTCGTAAAGCCTATACACGAACGGTTCGGAGGGGGGCATCGGCGCCACGCGGCCCCTGTCGGGGAAGCCCGTGACGCCCGACTGCAGCAGCGTGTCCCGGGGGATGTCGAGGGCGGCGGAGAGGGCCTCGACGTCGGCGGGGGAGGCGGGCAGTTGGCCGTAGAAGAGGGCGGCGATGGAGACTTCGGAGCGGTTGAGGCGCGTGGCGAGGTCGGCGAAGGTGAGGCCTTTAGCGGCCTTGGCGGAGAAGAGGAGGGAGCAGTGGGGGGGGAGACCAGCGAGGAGGACGGACTACAGGGAGGAGGGGTTAGTTGGATTTATTTATTTATTTTCCTTTCATTTTTCCGGTTTCCTTTCTAGACATGAAACTTACATCGGGGATGGCGATGCGGGTTTCTTCGGCGGCCATGGCTGCGGTCGGGATAGGGCAGTTCTACTCTCGAGAGTGTCTTATACGGGTTCCGTTTTGGCTTATGATGGTGCTACTGGGGTTGAGAGATTGAAGTCGAGATAGCGTAGAACTGTACGAAGTAGATCGGATCGATCAAAGATTATCTGGCAAAATGGGAGCTACCCCCGTTTATATGCGGCGGGAATGGAAACCGGTCGTCCTCTAGACTACCACTACACACTATTGTCGCGCAGACCTTCCAGCTGCATATGCCGACAGGGCGGAGGAGCGGGGGACGGAGCTAAACATACGCGAAGACTAGAAAATGAGGGGGTCAATTGACGTAACATAAACCTCCAAGACCCCGTTTTTGGGTTTGGGGTAAAGTAAAGCCGCAGGGTGGAACTGCACTCCTCTTAGATTGATCCATCTCCTGCAACGACGCGGGGTCGAACCGGCGCCGTTGCCTTGGCTTGGGGGAAGCCAATTATTGGAACTTCTGTTTCACGCTCTCCAGATCCCGAAAGCCGGCGCCGCAGCGGACTCGGTGTTCTTGAACTGGAGCTTGTGCACGTCCAGACTAGCAATGCTTGCTTCCGCGATTCCACTCTGCGATGTCGACTTGTCGATTTACGGGGAAAGGGGGCTATCACTTCACTCAATGGAGCCCCGCGACTGAATCCACCTACTTGCCGAGAAGTCTCACATTCCTTGGTTGAATGCGCTAAGCGTTGTCTGCCCATGCTCCCGTCTCTCTATATATATAACTTCGTAGTTGGCTCTTACTCGATCCGTAGTAGCCTTCCTCTCGGCTTTCCTACCATTTTGCCATTTTGTGTTAGAATCAGCTGCACTCGGAAGAAGAAAAAGAAAAAAAAAAAAAAAAAAAAAAACGGGATGGAAGGCTCAAACGATACTTCTCTTCCTTTGGCTATCCAGCGTAGCCCTTTACCCCGCAGAACTAGATCCTCAGCAGACTCTGGATCCCGCCCATGTATCGTACTGTAAGTCATTTTTGCAATCTCGGGGCCAGCTGGCGGCGGCTTGTCGCTAGACGTATCGTCAAGATTCCAGGTCATGTCTGCCAGAGTCTCTTAACAGCTACAAGCGGACACCCCGATATTGATCCGAAGAGATTTGTACCTGAAGAAGAAAGGGAGGCTTGTATGATTTTTGAAACAGCTCTGAATTTACACGAGAACAGTGGGTGATGATATATTTGATCCAAGACACTCTGTCGGGACTTGGAAGCGGGCGATAACATTGGAGTTCGGGGCCGGAGGGTCATACTATAACCTCTTCACTCTCACGCTCCTTTCTTTTCCATTTATTAACCCGGTTTGCCGCTCAGGTACTCAATTCTAATTGACATTGCCATCCATCCTCGGAGGCGTCTCTGCTCTTAACACGTTGAATACGTTGGCTTTCAATCGAGGCTATCCGAGGGCTGGATCGATCGAGAAGTCGGGGCTACCGACTAAAGAATCAAGTACAACTAGATTCCTTTTCCTATCTATAATCAGGTTTTCCGTGGATTGTTCAGTGCCACTTGACATCGCCGTCCATCCTTGTCTATCTCTATACCCCCAGCATTCTAGCTGTCAGAGTCGTAAATGCTATTCATATTCATGAGATAGTAGTTTTGCCATAGATACTCAAGATACATGGAGATTCAAGATATCAAACAGAACGTATTCGGGCCCTTGCAATGAGTCACGAGACATTCAGCGAAACATTGAGGTCTATAAGAGAATCGGAGGTCCTTGTTAGCACTTGATTCAATACCCCAAGTCATTTATGATACGTACATGTCAGGTCTCTTCTTCAATGAGCTCGGTTGAATACTCGGGCCTGAATTAGATGGGATATGAATGTATGCTGGATTAGACAGGACAAGACAAGAATCACCCCTATCCTATTCCCAATGGCTACAATGAGATGAAGAACATCGCTGCTTATAGTAATTCGAGAGATTGCATTGCTCCATCTGCAGCTTGAAGTAAACTGTCTCGCCTCACATCCACCGATGGAAGACTATATAAACGCCCTTACCCTCTGATCTACTCTCCCGAACTTCGTCTCTTTCTTATAATCAGAAACACACCCACATAAAACGCTCTCAAGCCTCGATCAGAACACACACAACTCCAAGTACGTCTCACTGTCGAGAAGCAACGCTTCAGCTCCCCCCAGGATCGCGATATCGAACTTCTGAGATTCCTGCTAACACCCCTCAACTAGACTTTCAAACCACTTCCAGCAAGCGAATTATCAACAAGGTGAGTATTGAGATCCCATACTGCAGGCTAGAGGCTCGAATACTAACATCAACACAGATGTGTGATTGGGAAGAATTCCTCTTCTCTTGCACACACTCGGTGCTACGATTGAAGAGCTATTGCCATTTCGCCCGAAACGACCCCAACCACGAGTGTCATGGCGTCAGGGTACTCAGAAACAGTTGGTATCAGGGTCGTCCCTGCGAACCCTGCATCAGGCAGGCCCTGCTGGAGGAACAGCGGCGGCAGCAGCAGCAACAGCAGCAGGGAGGCGGTGGCCGCGGGGGTGGCCAGTAGTGCCATTTTTCTCTCATGGATATTCCGATCCCCACTCTCTTTTCTTTCCTTTTTTCCGACCATTGCTTGAAATTTCAGGCCGTCCTTGACCTTCTTCATGTCTAAGAAGTCACATATTTCTACTTTGTCTTCTTTTCCGGACGATGCCAAGTTTTGAGCTGGGATGCTGCGGTTAACGAGCAGTTAATGAAAAAAAGAATTGGCCCTGAATGGTCAAGACTTTTTCTTAAGTTTCCTTATAGTCTGTTCTGCGAGGGAAAAGTGTCTGATGTGTATATGTGAAGTCCTCGAGGTCTCGATTGTACCTGATGCCGCTTATACGGTCGAGTTCAATGCCACCATGATGCAGACCTTTCTACACTCAGCATCGCCACTTAAAGACCTGGAGACCACTACTTCCCAAGCGGAAGAAAGGGCAACATCATTCTGGACCTGGGTTTTTTTTACCTCGACAGAGGTCTTTTTGTAAGATGTAAGTAGTAACTGGGTATAGTTACCATAGGCGGGTGCGAGTGAGAGGTTACAGCCCAAGGTGACACGGGCTCGCCAACTAAAGGGACCGGGAATATCTAACTGCTCAAACAGTGGGAAACTGAGAGGCAGCTCGGTCGAAAGTTGGGCTCTCTCCGAGCAGGCTCGGCCTGAACACACCCCGAGGATCAGAGAGATATAACGGCCTGAGCCGCCCTACGTCCTCCCTGTATAGATAATGCCGAGGACCCCGTTATTCACTCACTCGACCCCGGTGCCGAATCATGGATGAGGGCTAGAGAATAATGCTACGCCCTTAGGAATATAAGAACATCAAGAACAAAAGTCACTTGGCCACACCCTGTACCCCCCAGCACAAACTCCAGCTCACCTGTTTTCTTTCCACACACCTCAGTCCCGAGACAGAGCGCATGATTTGGTATCATTCGCGACAGGAGCTCCACAGAGACTAGATGGCGGAGCAAGGGTTTTTGATCCTTCAGCTTGCCTCATAATGAAGTCTAGCCGGCTGGGCATCTCAGGAGGGAAAAATGCTTCCTTAATTTTCATGGTAGGGAGAATGTCCCCGTTTGGGGGGGGGGGGGGGGGGGGCGAGAGGTCTATTGCCGTATTCCATTGTCAACCCTTCTTTGATTCCTTGGCTGACCTGAGCCATCTTGGACAGCCTGCATTCTCGCTAGCCCGTGTGTTCATTGGAGTGGACGAGGTCTCCTCGGACATCGTCGACCCAGAGCCGTATGGAGACAGCTCACTTCTTATATCCAACTCGAGCTAGTCTCCGCAACAGCTCGCGGCCCTCGTAGTCCAAAGCCATTAATACCCTTCACTTTAGCTTTGCTGACAGTCATCACCACTTTTCTATTCATCAGCCCGTGTAAAGCCCTGCCGTCAGCTCACAGCTCACAGCTCACAGCTCGGACGCCCCGTCTTATTGTATCAATTTTCCAGCTCGGGTAGGCGCAAGACTTCCGCCCTTTTTCCCACCCTAGCGAAGGTTAAGTTTATTCGGGCAACCATCAACAGTTTAGGTTTGTCCTTGAGTTTAAAACTTAACTTCAGCTGTCCTTACCGCTTCGAGGAACAGGGAATTGGACGAGAGGGCTGTGCTCAATTAGGTTTCAATTTTCCGCATTAACCCTCGAGACATTTCCTCCGAAGGCATTGCCAACACATGGCATTGGAGCTAACTGGTGATTGTTGGGTTTGCGGAGTCGGAGTCGCAGTCGGAAGTCTCTGAGGTGGAGGACAAGGGAGCAGCAGCCTTATTTCTAATTTTAGCACATCTGGAAGTGACATTTAAGCTTGTCACCAAGTCGGATTGGTTGGGTCACTACTGTCTCACCAGGCTGGGGCTGTGTTGGAGCTTTGAAATGCCGACGATGAGGTTGTAGCTCGAACGCTATTCCGAGGTAGGACTATACTTCGTAGTTTACATACACTTTCCAAGGATCGGATAGGAAGAAGAAAAGGGTCCTTTCGACTTACGTAGATCCCCCCGCAGGAATCTATTTCCGGTCAGAAACAGAAGCGACATCTCCACCGAGAGGGCTGTCAAACTATATGCCCAGTCCACGTCAAACAAAAGTCTTGGCCAGCAGCTGAACTGTCAACTACACCAACATCATCGGCGTCTCTCCGGACAGGGACAGTGCAGGACGCAGAAGGCTTCGCGGGCAGTGCACCGTTTTCTCTCCAATTCTTTTACACTATATGGACCGTAAATGGCGTTATCATGATGATGGTGAAGTTGGTGATGCTGCTTCTCGAGACCGGGACATGCCTGCATGCATAGCCTGCATCTTCTTACTTCGTAAGTTGATCAGGCTCGGCCTTGGCCCATGATCAATGGCCTATCGCATGAGACGCACGATTATTTTATTTATTTTATTGTTATTTTATTGATTATGCCATTGATCCTAAAGGAATGGCCGAGCTCGAAAGGAAGAAAAATGGCTTCGGCCGGCCTGATAGAAAGACCGGCGCTGCTTCCTCGTGACGATGATCCGATGGATCTACACTGCATCAAATGCACAAACTAAACTATTCTCGCCTGCATCAACAAGAAGAGACGAAAACAGGAAAGAAACAAGAAAAGAAATAGTGACATCACCGGATGTTCTCTTAACGGAAAACAACTTCAACTATACTTCGTACTTCTGATTCTCTCCCATATCCTAAGATTAGTTTTATATCCTATATCCTATATCCTATTCGTCTAATACTGCAGGCCAACCAACTTGTTGAATGCCATGATGAAATGGTGCCATCTCGTGTTTAACGCTCACGGGACGGATACGGATCATCACGTTGTGGGGAAAAGAAGATCCAAATAACAAAATGTCCAAAATAAAATACGAGAAATATTCCGTGACTAGTGTATCGCTTTTTTTCTCCGAATACAGTCAGATGAGCTGAACACGCGCCACTCACGCAGGCGGGCAGAATGCAGCCAATCTCGATCGACGGAAGACGGAAAAAAAAGTGGTGGCCATGCCCCCGTTTTGCGTTTAGTGTGATGCTGTGCTTGCAGCCGAGCCCGGTGTCCCGACGTCCTGGGTTAGAGCGTTGCGACTGGGCGAGCAAGCATCGAGCAAGCAAAGAGAGAGCAGCCTTGACGTAAGAATTTAGCTTCAACGGACGGAAAAGGAAGAGAAGCAGAAGACGGCGAAGGGTACGTACTACGGACATTGACTTTCGCTTCGCTTCGCCTTCCACTGCCGTGCTTCATCTTTCTGTGTCTCTCTGTCTCTCTGTCTCTCTTCTTGCCCTCCCTTGCCTCTCGCCTCTCTGCTCAGCCCATCAGCCGTCCCACCCACCATCACCTTCCATGTTCCCAAGAATCCAATCCCATGCCAACGTGGAAAGTCCAGAATGGTCGCAGACACCCACAAGTCCGGAAAACTATCCCCATTCCGACCGAGGCTTATTCCTTAACCCATCCCAGACCTTGTCCGCTTGCCCCCCCTTCCTCCGCCTGGCCCCCAAAAATAGCAACCAAACATGACCACACAAGGCTTTCGCCGGAGACGTATTGCGTTATCCGAGCCTAGCTAACCCCATTTTTTTTTTTGTTTTCCCTTTCTCTTCGAGCGGGGTCGGCCGTGCATGCCAAGCAAACAGCATGCCAAGTTGTTCCGGAGGCGTTCTCCGAAAGTGGACATGGTGGGATGGCCGTGGATGGTGAGATGATGATGATGATGGTGTATGAGTGAGGCTCTTTTTGGCTCTTTCTCGTTTAGGTGTTGGAAACTACTCCGTACGAGATGCACCGCCTCGCATCTGAACATCACATCACCGCATGAGATGACGTTTTTGGCTCTGCTTGAGCCGAGCGTCGGTCACTCCCTCCCTCCTCCGAGATGGTCGTATTGACGTCCGGGAGGCCTTCTTTTGGAATATATAAAGGTCTATGAAGTTCGGTGGTTAGGTCTCTCTTCCTTCTTGTATCATCATCAACATCATCACACTCAATAACACCTGATCCTACTCTACACACAATACAAACCTCAAGTCCTTGACTTACAACATCTACCACACACACACTCCTCCCACACTCCTCCACACACATACACATCTTCACACATCTAATACATAATCTTAATCTTCCCTTCCACTCTTCTCTCTATCCATCCATCCAAACAAACAAACCAACTCCACAATGAAGTACTCCTACACCCTTCACACCCTTCTCGCCTTCGCCGTCACGGCCCTAGCCCTCCCCACCGCCCAGCCCGCAGCCCAACCCGCCGATGACGGCTCCTGGGCCCCAGGCAAATACGAAGGTGGCAGCACTGGCTACGACGATGGCAAGTGGGCTCCCGGCAAGTACGAGGGGCCCGGCACCAGCTACGACGATGGCAAGTGGCACGGAGGCAAGGCCAGGAGAGCCGACGATGGCTCGTGGTATCCTGGGAAGTACGAGGGCGGCAACACTGGCTACGACGACGGCAAGTGGGCGCCTGGCAAGTACGAGGGCGGGAGCACCGGCTATGACGATGGAAAGTGGTATCCCGGAAAGTACCCCGGCGGCAAGGTGAAGCGCGCCGATGATGGTTCGTGGTACCCCGGGAAGTACGAGGGCGGCAACACCGGCTACGACGATGGCAAGTGGGCGCCCGGCAAGTATGAAGGTCCTGGGACTGGCTATGATGACGGCCAGTGGCACGGCGGCAAGGCCAAGCGAGCCGACGACGGCTCTTGGTGGCCTGGCAAGTACGAGGGGGGCAACACTGGTTACGACGATGGAAAGTGGGCGCCTGGAAAGTATGAGGGCGGAAACACTGGCTACGATGATGGCAAGTGGTACCCCGGAAAGTACCCCGGCGGCAAGGCCAGGAGGGCTGATGACGGCTCCTGGTGGCCTGGCAAGTACGAGGGCGGAAACACCGGCTATGATGATGGCAAGTGGGCGCCTGGAAAGTATGAGGGCGGCGAGACCGGCTACGACGATGGCCAGTGGCATGGCGACAAGGCCAAGCGAGCTGATGATGGCTCTTGGTACCCCGGCAAGTACGAGGGCGGCAACACTGGCTACGATGATGGAAAGTGGGCACCCGGAAAGTACGAGGGCGGTGAGACTGGTTACGACGATGGTCAGTGGCACGGCGACAAGGCTAAGAGGGCCGATGATGGTTTGTGGTACCCCGGCAAGTACGAGGGCGGAAACACCGGCTACGATGACGGCAAGTGGGAGGAGGGAAAGTATGAGGGTGGTGAGACTGGCTACGATGATGGCAAGTGGACTCCTGACAAGTACGATTAAAGGGTTTTTTCTCTCCTTTTTTTTCATGTTGAAATCTGGCTGCATTCTTATGTCCTGATGGCTGCAAACGGGTTTGGGTTTTGAGCATTTACTGGGCTGGAGTTCCTTGCTTTCTTTTCTCTGTTTGGGTCTTGGGTTATATATTTTCTTCTTCTCTCATTCATTTCTGGCATTTAGAAGGATATTTATTATAGATAATGAACACCACCGCCTTCTTCAGTTTATAACACCTTTCCTCATATTGTGTACACTGGTGTGTAAAAGACCGAGCTGATATCTAGCTCATGGGCCTTGGCTTGGAGGAGACTTGGAACATACACTTGATCTATTTCGTACATCCCAAGGTCAAGGACTCCACCAAAAAG
>JUDQ01000064.1:112201-125661 GCA_000812075.1 Scedosporium aurantiacum
CGTTCTGCTTGATGGCCCCGCACCGTCCGCACTTTAGGTCTTGCGTCGCCCACGCCACCACCATCTTCTCTACCTCGCCCACGAGCCTCTCCTCGAGCTCCAGCCGGGCCATCTCCCACCCGCACCCGCGACACCTCCAAGTGGTATGATTATTATTCCTTGCTTCCCCCCCTCCGCGTCGCCTTCTTCTGTCCTCGTCACCCCCGTCCCCGCCCTGCTCGGGAGGAAGCAGCAGGTCCTCGTCGCGGCAAAAGTCCAGCTCGCGCGGCATCGCGCAATTCTCACAGCTGAAATCTCCCAACCTCAACGTCTCCGCCGGGTTCCGAAACGCCCCGTCCTTGCTGAACTCGCGCACGTCAAACATATTCAGCAAGTCCCGCCTGAGCAGCCTAGCCTCGTTGGTGACGTTCTTGTCGAGGCTGAGCACTTGCATGAGGCACTTGACGAGCTCGAGAACCCCGTCGCGGCTCCGGCTGCTGTTGCTGCTGCTACCCCTGCCGCTGCCGCCGCTACCTCCCGAGAGGAAGAGCGAACCTGGCAGGGACGGGAATTCGTAGTCGGCCGCCAGCTCGGCGTGCACGATCTCACGCTGCTGCGTCTTGATGAGCGACGCGATGTCCTTTTTCAGCGGCCGCTCGAAGTGCTTGCCGCTGATGATGTTCTCGATCGTCGGCGTCGTCTGCTCGTTACGTTTTTCCTCAATTTGCTTCACGCGCTCACGCGTTGAGAGTTGCGTTGGACGCGGGGCATCGTCACCACCACTGCCGTTGGAGGCGAGCTCGGGTCTCTTGAGCCTGTGCATGATGTCGATAAACTCGGCGACCCATTTGAAAAAGGTAGGTTGGACCCGCACGGGGAGGTACGTGCTCATCTGCCAGTGCATGACCGTTTCGAAATCCCGCTCGATGATGCCATCTTGCTGCTCCTCCCCTTCCCCACCTTCGGGAACCGTCTCGCAACCTTTGCCTCCGTAGTTGTACTCGTCGTACCACACGAGAAAGTCCCAGTACTCTTTAATCTCGAGATCGATAAAGTGGAAGAGTGGCTGGCTCTTGATCGACCTCGTAATGTACTGCGCGTACGATGCCGCGTTCTGCACGTCGTACTTGCCTGTCTGGAGGATCATGCGGCCCGAGTTCGCGAACACCACCTGGCACCCCACCTTGCGGAAGTCTCCCATGAGCTGCTGGAAAGCCTTGCGGCAGATTAGCTGCACGTAGTAGTGCAGCGCGCGATCGTACAGGAACGAGTCCGGGTCCTCGATCCACCGCACCAGGTGGTTCACCATCAGGTCCGCCATCGGGCTGCCCCTACACGCCTCGCTCCACCACGACTTGACCATCTCCCGGAGCACGAGGATATTGGTGTCCGAGAATGCGCCCTCCGAGTACATGATGCTGCCGTCAGCATCGCTGCCGATGACGTCCGCGAGCGCGCTCATCGGGTTCGCGTCCGCGCCTTCGAGGTTGTTGATGAGTGACGCCGTGAGGATCGTGTTGATCGCGAGGTTACGCACTTCCATCTCGATGCATACAGCGTTGTACGTGCCTGGGTGGTTGACCGTCGGCATCTTAACAACGTCCAGCGGTCCCGTCACGTCGTCAAACTCGTGCGACCCGTGATCGGGGCGCGGGCCACCAGACCACCACAACACGACGTCGTTAGTGATAAGCCTCCGGGCGTAGTTGACATCGATGAGATAGCGCGGGTCATCCTTTTCCAAATTGCAAATGGGAACGTTGGCATACCTCGCCAGCGTCATCAAGTGCGTCAACTCCCCGCCGAGCCCGAGATAATGCCGCACAAGCCGCCTCGCCACCGCCGCCTGCCAACCAAGAGGCGGCAAGGCCCCGTCGTAGACGTCGTACTTGAGCGGAAGGATAGGCAGCTCCCCGAGCCCCGGAATGTCCCTCACCAAAGAATCGCGGTTGAGAGACTGGATGGCGAGTATTTGCGCCCTCGGTTCCTCCTTGCGCATCTTCTTGACCACGTCGCCCACCTCGAGGTGAGCCTTCCGCCGAGTCGTCACCTGCGTAACCTTAAAGTTGAGCTTTTCCTGGTACCGGAACAGGTCTTTAAACTGCGCCGTTTCCTCGCCGACCTCCTTCAGGTGCTCCTCGAGCCTCTGCGCGTACAGCTTCGAAAGGTTGGGAATGTCCTGGCCGGCATCCCGATGCTTCGTGAGCATGATGATGTGAGCCTGGTCGCTCGTCGTCGAAAAGACGCCAAAGATTTGGCGCTCGGGCGCGACGATGTGCGAAATGTAAATATACGAGACAGGGACGTCCTCCAGGTACGTCCGGCTCTTCTGGGGCCGGATCAACCCCGACAGGTCAAACCCTTGCTCGAGACCCTTTCCGAGCACGGCGTGCTGCGTCTCATCAATCGTGCAGACGTTGCCTAGCTTCAGCAGGGCGCGCATGTAGAGCGGCACCGAGGTCTCGTAAACACCCTCGACCGAAGGGTGGGAGCGGAGATCGCACAGCCATTGCTGTGAAGCCGTGTACGATTCCTCGGGCATCGTCATCTTATGAAGCATGGCAGACTTGTGGCCGTTGGGGAGGGTATGATTAACTTTTTCCGCCACGCAGCCCTTGGGAAGAGGAGGCAACGTCGACAGGAATCGCTTCCTCTTATAGTTGACATATATTTGACGTGGTACCCTAACTTTCAGAGTGTGGATCTTGGCATCGATGAGCACATGCGCCGTCACGATCCCGTTGGCGTCCTCGGGCTTGAGATAGATGAGCTGCCAAGTCGTCATAAACGTCGCGTGCGCCGCCCGCATGAACGATTGCTGGATGTTACTATTGCCGCCGACGACGCCCCGCCTATCACCGAAGAGCTGCCTCCTCCTCGCCCGCGTCTCCTTTTGCCTCTTCCACTTCCGCTTCTGATACGCAAGGAATCCCGCGTAATCATCGTGCATCGACGGCATGACCGCAGGAAGCTCCTCCTCCGCCGGCTCCGTCTCGGCCGGTTCGGGCGACTTTCGTTTGAGCGCCGCGGCTGCGGCCACCGCCGCCGACCTGGCCTGCGAAGACTGCAGGACGGTACCTGGCTTGGCCTTGAGCAACTTGTTACCAAAGTCCTCCATGTCGTCGGCTCGTGAAGCTGCGCGATTCGTAATGTCGTTGAGGGGCTTTTGCAGCTTCGCAAACGATAGCTTGGTCTGCTGCATCTTGTCCTCCTTAGCGGCAATTCTCCGCCTCAGCCAGTCCGGGTGCACGATTCTCGGCACGGGATTCTGCACTTTTTGCAGCGCCGCAGGGATGGTGATGAGCTTCTGGATGACGGAGCCGAGACGCTCGAGGTAGTAATCCCAGTCGAGGAGATCCCGCACATCCGTGCTGGCGGGGTCCTCCTTGAGCCACTTCTTGAGGTACTTCCTCTTGGTATCCTCGGGCGCCGACAGGATGGCGACGGGCACGGCGCGCTCCGTCACGGGGGCGTTCTTGGGGTTGGCGCAGATGATGAACTTGCAGTTTAGGCCCTTGTCCTTGACCATGTTGTCGCCCAGGAAATCGGCCAGGCGCCGAGCCGTAGTGATACTCGTCGACTTTTGGTTCCCGTACTCCTGCAGCGTCTTGCTCATGCTTCGGTTCTCCGAAATGAGATCCATGAGCTCGTCGTCGGACAAGTCGCCGCCCTTGCTGTACAAGACGTCGAGCCACCGGTCGGCGACGCGCGCGACGGCGCCGTAGCACTCGGCCAGCGTCGCGCCCTCGAGGAAGAACTTGAAAATCTGCTGCTGGAAAATCTTGATGAGCTTCAGCTCTCCTCTCCGCTTGACTTCGAAACCCTTGAGCTCCGCCAGGCTGCCGTCGTCGTTGAAGACGGCGTACCGCTTCTTCAGGTTCTTGTCTTCTTCCTTGGACGTGGGCAGAACCATGGCCTTGTAAGGACCGTCAACCTCGAAAAAAATGGAGTTATCGCTGTGCGTCTCGTATCGGAAGGTCTTTTCGTCCACGAGAGTCTGGTACTGGTGGTTCGTGAAACGCGCGTGCACCAAGTGGTTCAACATGACGCAAGGGTAAGAGATGGCAACTTTCTTGCCATTCTTCAACTTGAAGGCAAAATTTTCGGGAAACGATTTCGGAAGCATACACCAGATACCGTCGGTATCCAGCTCTAACGGCCTCCCGAGACGCTCCACAAGCTCCTTGGCCATCTGAATAATGTGAGCACCCGTCAAACAGGTGACGCCCGCCATCTCCATGGAGTACCAGCGAGAACCCTTTCGCATGACGTATCCGTAGAAGGAGTTCAGAATAACCTTGTGCGCCAGCTGCAGCGAGTCGAACAAAACAATCATCTTCTTGGCGGCCTCGACCTCGGACGCCGAGGCGCCAGAGGACTTGAGCGCGTCGGTCTTGCCTTTCCACTGCTTCGCCTTACCCTTGTAATCGTATCGACGATCACGGAAGTCGCGCACGGTATTGATGTAGAACGGATTCTCCCGCTGGCAGATGATGGCCTCGCGAACAATCGTCGTCGAGTCTCGAATCTTGTGATAGACCTTTTGCGAGTAGAGCTGTAGTCTCTTTCGTACGAGACCCGCCTGCTCCTCGTAGCTCAGCTCGTGGAACGACCGCATCGGCGCCTTGGGGTGCTTTCCCGGGAACTTTTCACCTTCCAACGCGTTCCGGATCATGTTGTACTCGTCTCGCTTCGCGGGCAGGTATTCGCCTCTCCACGCCCACGGTAACCGCCTATCGCAAGTCTTCCCCGGCCTGTTAAAATCGCAGGCGGCGCAATTGGCTTCGGAAATCATGGAGTCCGGTTGTAGACGATTCGTCGTCATAATGTTCGGATACATAGATGCGACGTCCAAGTGGTAGATGAGCGGGCACTCTGTTCGGTTAGCAGGCTCCTTGAGGGCGCGGAGCTGCGCGGCGATCTTCTCCTTAATCTCCTCGTAGTTCTCCACATCATCCATGGACTTTTTCTCTTCCACCGTGATGCTGAAACGGAGCGCAGCATCCAGGTCGCTAAGGAGTTCATCAACGGCCGCCGGGTCGATGGCAAAGTTGACAGGGATGTCGGACCGGAAAACGCCGGCCTCGATACTCTCGACGTGACCACCGACGTACGTCTCGGAGTCGAGGAGGTGGCCGTTCCAGAAGGCTTCTTTCGGCGCTATGTGCTTGTTCGGCAAGACAATCTCCTTCTTGTACGCCTGCACCATCAGCAGCATCTCGCACAGCGTACCGGTACCTTTCCGAAGGGTGTGATCGGGCCCAAGGGGAAGAATGGTGCAGAGAGAGAAGATGAACGGATGGACGTATTTCATGTAAAGATAATAGGTGGCCACGGCATCGGAGACCGAGTACTCGGCAAGCGTCTGCGGTCTTTCACTAGCATAAGGTGTCATGAGCTCCGGATCGAGCTCGTCCGGGTCATATCCGAGCTTGGCAACCGTGACGGCCTTCAAACCACGCGATCCCTGGGGAAGATACGAGTCTCGATTGACCCAGTGGAAGCAGTCCATATGTACGCTATAGTTGCACTGGAACTGATCCTCGCTATCCTTCTTCCAGCCAATCTCCAGGTACATGTCGATGCCGTTGAAACTAGCTCGGGCTTCAACAAAGGGCCAATCGAAAAAGTCACCGTTGTAAGTCGCGATGACCGTCGGCCTCACCTCCTTGATGTGGCCGAAAAAGCGCTCGATCACGGCCCTCTCGTTGGGCTCGTTGTAAATGGTGAAGCTGCCGGGGTATTCAGCCTTGGCGGTGTAATCGAAATCGTGAATGTTCTCGGATACGATTTCTCGGTTCGTTATGAGGTAACCTTTACCATCGATCATGTACGAAATCATCATGATTTGATCAATGGCCGCATCGGGAAACTTGAGAGGCAGTTTTGTCGTCTCGATATCGAAGGCTAACACGACAGGATCGGCCGGTGCTAGCTTCTCCTCGTTGCACTTGACTGTTATGTGACCCGCCTTTGCTTCTATAAAATACCATTTACCCACCCGGATATCTTTTGTTGTCGCTGTTAGCTCTTTTTCCCTCTCTTCTTTCCTTCTTTCCTCCTCCTTACTTGGAGTAGATCTAGTCGGGTTCGTGCCACTAACCTAAGTCTATCATTACTCGAACTTGGTAGGGAACGTCATATTCTCGAATGTCAATAATGTACTCGCTCGCATCGGCAATCTTGCCATCAACTTGGTAATCGTCATCTCGTAAATCATCAAATAAATCGAGTTTGCCGTCAATCCTAGGAGAGAGTTCAGTATGTAGGGCAAGACCCTTCCAACAATCGTCGCCGATCTCTTCTGACAGTGGGCGGGGGTTCTTCACTCACGCGACAGACTCGGCATACGCATCCTTTGCGCTCTGGTTTTTCCTATTCCTCTCCGCAATGGGCATAATCTCCCGCCTCGCCGTAAGCAAGTCCGTAACATTCGTAAACACCAACTTCAGCAGCGTCCTCCTAAGGCCGAGGAGATGATTCGGCAAATCGAGATCATCCTTCTCCACGCGCTTCACGGCCCTCACAACGCCGCCGCCGCCGATCCTCTTCACCCACTCCTCGACGACGCTCTCATAGCCCCTCTTCACGGCGATGAGAAAGTACGGCTCGTACTCGACGGCCGCCTTGAACGTCGACCCGCCCTCCTCGATGAAGTAGCAGTCGACGGCGGCCCTCCCGTTGGGATTCCTCTCGTCTTGTATCGAGGTGGGCTGCACGTTCACGAGCCACCCTTCCCTCCTCTTGCCGCTTTCGTAGCGCCCGAAACCCATGGCCTCGTCGATTCCGTGGGCTTGTAGCGTGCGTTCCCATTTTTCGTCGGCCGACGTCGCTTCGTTGCGGCCTGTGGAGGCGAAGGTTCGGGATTTGGCGCCGTGGTAGGCTATCTTGCCGCCGCGCTTGTAGCCCTTTTTCGGGCGGCGGAGGGATGTATTCGCCATGCTGTGTTGTCTGTGTCTATGGAATCGGCTCGTGGGTTACCTCTTTTTTCCCCCCTCCGGGTCGAGAAGCCCCGTTCGAACCACGCCGCCTGAGTCACCCTAGTGAGCAGTGTGGGGAGGGAGGCTAGAAATTTCGCCAGGAAGGAATCGTGAGATCGAAGGCATGCGAGATGATGGAAGGTATTAATCGGTTCACGGGTATATATTCGTCTTCCTTGGTCCGTCCAACTCTACAAAAGGGAGATTGGAATGGCTCAATGTTTGTCCTGAAGTGTCGAGGGGTGTTTGTTGTATCAAGGTGCAATGTACGACAAGACACCAAGTGTGGTATCGTTTAATGGAAATCCACCCAAGTCGCGGTCCAGACGCGCTTTCCTCGCCAAAAAATCCAGGGACGCGACACACAATGGAGACACGCGTGGGGCCAATTAACGAAAGAAAAAGGTACGAAGTACAAGGTACAAAATACTTCGTCCTTCGTTCACCACTCAGTCGTGCACGGACCACATCGAATTCGATGTCAGGCGAGAAAGTGCAACCAACAGCCGACCAAAAAAGAAGAGCTTCTCAAGATTGAAACGAAAAGATTCAGCAACAATTGAAAACATCCTCGCCGGATTCCAAGAAAAGTGACAATGTCTTCCGACCCAGCGGGCGGCGACCGAGAGCCTCAACCAAACCAATCCGGCAAGCGCTTACACATATGGGGCCGGCCCATCGAACCTCCGCCTCAAAGCACGACCACGACCACCACCGCGACCACCACCACCACGACAGAGGGAAAAGTGCTGTCGGGCGATGATTTCCAGAAGAATTTCCCCGATGCCCAGGGCGTTTCGATTGCGGATGCTTTCAAGACGGTGAAGCCCGAGGATATGTTGCAGGTGCACAAGTCCGTGTGTGGCAGGCAAGGGCTTCTGACGGGTATTGCGGCCGGTGCGATAACAGGTGGTCTGCGATTCGTGTGGAGAGGTGAGTATCTAGCGAAATTAGCTACGGGGGCTTGTCATGAATCTCTTGTGCTAAGTGTCTGTCTCCTTTGTAGGAACGCCCATCAAGGCGGCAAACTGGGCCGTAGGTGGTTTCCTCGCCGGCGCGACGCTGGGGTTCGAACGGTGTCAGTACCTGAGGAGGCTTGAGAGGATATCGATGAAGCGCATTGTCGAGGTACATCAAGCCGACGTGGCAGAGAAGAAGCGATTAAAAGAGGAGGAGGACAGGCAGAAACAACTACAGGCGGAAGAAGCCAAGAAGAAGTGGTACAAGTTTTGGTAACGCTGCTTCACTTGTCAACGTCGCGAGACTTTTGAGATGTACTACTAGGGGGAAAAGGAAGGACAGTTGAAATGGATATTATCGTCACCTAGGCTTGTTTGACGCAAATAGCCGGTCATTCTCTTGTATAGAATTTGCGTGTACACTAGATATATAGATACTTATACACACACCTCATTGCAAGCCCAAGAATCCGGAGTCTACTCCCCCCATGCATGTCATTCAAAGTCGTAAAGTAACGCCATCCAGACCATCCCGAGAAAGCCACGTCGTATCCATTGCAAAACAGCTGCATTCCCACTGCCATTGCCGTTGCCGTTCAAATAACCAGTCGTACCAAGATGGAGAAAGAAAAAAGAAAAGAAAAGTCCGTTACAGTCATTATTCATGGGGAGCAACCCTCATCTTCAGGCGACATAAACCTCACCCTCCTCCTCCGCGGCGACTGGTTAGCAACAGCAGCAGCCGCCGCCGCCGCATTCCCCCTCCTCCGCTCATTCCTCCTCGCCCGCGCATCGCCCTCGATCATCTTCTTGTACGCCATCAGCTGCTGCCTCTTCTTCAAGGCAATCGCGTGCGCCAGCTCAGGCGTAGGCTGGAACCCAACGCCGTTGATGCCGGTGCCGTCATCATCCTTGTCCTCGGGGTCGTAGACGGTGATTTCCTCCTCGCGCCAGGTCAGCGATGCTCTGATCGGTTCGACAATCTCGGGCTCCTCTTTTTCTTCTTCCGGTTCTTTTGCTTTTACTTCTTTCTTCTTCTTCTTCTTCTTCTTGTCGGGGGCTGTCTTCTTCCGGCGCTGTTTCCTGGAGGCCGCTCTCTTCGATTCGTCTGTGTTGTTGTTCCGCGTGGGCGGTGGGGGCTCTGTTGGTCGGGCGGCCGCGGTGACCTGAGCAGGCTTGGGGAGAATGATTTTTGAGTCGTCATCGGGATTAGGTACGAATGTAGAGCGTCCCCCCTGTGTCGTCGGAGCCGTAACTGCATCCATGGCGGGCGCCGACACTTCATTGAGCTTTTGCCGTTTTCGCCCAGCCAAAGTACCCTCGTTGTCCTCGTGGTCACTCTTCCGTAGGTCGTCGTCGTCCTCACCGCACTCTTCCTCCCCTTCGGAAAATTTCCCGTCCGGCGTCTCGCCTTTCGTCTCCACAGCGGATTTGTCTCGCCTTGACAGATTGGACCCTTGTCCTTGTCCCTGCGGTTGAGGTGGCTGGTCTTTTCTTTTTCTCGCCTGTCTTGTTGGTTCCAGTGGTCGCCCGGTTCTTACCCCGCCCCCGCCCCCGCACTTCGCACTACCGCTGCCCCTGCTGCTGCTGCTGCTGCTGCTGCTACTGCTACCGCTAGTTCTATCCAGCACAACCAGGCCGCGAAAGCGATGCACCACTTCACTCGCGTCGCTCTGGCTCGCTGGCAGTGCGTCTTCTGTCTCGTCGGAATTGGGAGGGGCGGGGCGTTGGAGCGATCGGGTGGGGAGCTCAAATGTGAATGTGGAGTCGATGCTGGCACTGGCGCTGGTGTTGGCGTTGGCGCTGAGGCAGGGAGCCGAGTCGGGCAGTGGGTTGCGTTTCCTTTTGGGGGTCGTCTGCGGCTGGAACAGGTCGGTCATGGTTGGTTTGTTGTGCAGGAGGGGGAGAGGGGAAGAAGGGGGGAGGGAGGGGGTTAAGGGTAACTTGTAAGGGGATAAGGGAATAGAGGATGTCGATCAATTATTGGATGTCATTAAATGGGTCGTGATTAGAAGGGAGCTGGAATGAGGAGAGGGGACGTGGGATGAAAAATTAGAGCATCGTAGGGGGGTGATTGTTGGTGATTGTTTGTTTGGAGAGAAATCAATATACTTCGTACGGGATGAGGGGGGGTTGTCTTGTGGTAGGAGCTGGCCAAGGCATCGAGTCGTGGGGATGGATCAGTGAGTGCGAAACAGAGCTGAGCTGAGGCCTGTTGGAATATGTCGACACAATATTGACATACACAATAATAATACGAAGTAACAATGGATCAATTGATGACTTGATGACCACATCCCAGCAGTGAGCTCGAGCAGTTGCAACACTGTGACTGAACAACAATGTGAATGCGAACCACTGATCATTGGAGAAGCACCAGCTTGGACGTACAAGTACGAAGTACCTCGTTGCATTTGGTCAAATGCACTCACACAAGTGCAGTCTTGCATTTTAGATGACCACCAGTGGCAGCAGCATTGGAGCACTGCTGCCTCTAGCTATCATCGCTAGCACAACTAGTCAATCAAGACATCAACGTTTTCGTCTTATTTTCTTGGTGTCCATGTCCAAGCACATCGGCTAATTGATTGAGCAATGATGTCCAACTCCAAGGCAGTCCATCCAATGCAAAGAATGTGCTTCCGAGCCAATCGGTCCTGCATCCCTTCGTCAGAGCGCTACTACTGGGCTGCTGCCTCTTGGGAAACTGAGTATGAGGGACTTCGTGCTGATCAAGTGAAATCAATGAATTGAAGCTTGAGCTCCAGCTGCGGAGTACTCTGCATGGTGGCGGTTTGTTGCTGTCACTAGATTCGGTACATTGATGCATTGGTGTATCAACCTCGACTCTATCGATTCAACCACAGCCCCAAGAACGAGCACCCGGAAGCACCAGACGACTTGGCAAGGTTATCATTAACGAGGATGCGTTGAGATGCATTGAGATGCAGTGAGATGCATTGGGGACTATCCATCATTGATCAATTGATCCCATTTGACTGCTCTAGACCGCTCTAGACCACCAGGTTCAACTGCTGGTTATGCAAACTTTATAGACAACGAACGTCCTTGATGCCAAAAGCAACATTGACAATATTATCCCAGGTTCGTTGTTAATCCCCACCAAATATTCGTCCTTCATCATTGATGTTCGTATCCATCAGCCTCAACTCAACTCGGTTTACATTCCTCCTGGATCCAAGATCCATCAACAATCCACTCAATCCACTCTCCTCATCGGAGACACGGGAAATTCACCTCATCCGCCCTCCCGCTCCACCGAAGATGGCAAACTCACCATCTCCCTTATCCCCGAATCCATCGTCCCTCTTTTCATATTCGCTTTCATTTTTCATCTTTCCCCACTTGTTCTCTCTTTGCCTTCCCATCCCGTCCCGTCCGCCGCGCCGCATATTGTAGATTAAACTAACCAACAAACGAGGCAAGGGTATCGCACACAACAACAGACCCCCGTCGTCGATAAAGAAAAAGAAGAAGGGGGAAAAAAGTCCCTGAGGCTAGTTCTACAGCAGAAATCAGACAACCACGGCATCCTCCATTCCGAGCCTCCATTCCCCATCAAACCCCTCCGATGTCCGCCCATTCCGATTCCACCAACCCTTCGCTCCCAGATCCCGTTCTGTTCCGTGCCGCGTGACTCTCTGTGACGTCTTTCATCCAGACGTAATTGCTCGAGCTTCGAGAAAATCACGCCCCAACTCACCCCATCTTCCTCAAATCGGCATTTCCTTGCTGCGGGAATAGCTTCCCATTCCATATCCTTGATCCGTCTCATGATCCGATGAGACCAGGATATGGACACCCACTCGCGAAGTTTTTCACTTCGTACCTGGAGCTATATCGGCCATCGCGAGGGGACTCCTAGGCCCCTCTCCCGCCCCTCCCGCCAAGGTGAGGTGGCACAGGATCCCCACGCACAGAAGCTCTCACATTGGGCGGTGACCAAACATGGCGGTCCGCACCCTGTATCATAGTATGTGCAGGCTGTACGCTAGTGTAGTGTATTTGGTGTATGTAGTGGAAGTAGTGTATGTAGTGGACACTCGCCTCGCGAGTCGCACTCGCGCCTGCATCAACTGTTTCCTTTTAGAGGTGTAGTTTGGGCAGTTTGCTCAGGTCCGGCTCCGGCAGTAATTCCTCGCTTCGCCACCTCGCAGCTCGCATCTCGGATATTCTCAGACCCAACTTCCCAAGGGCCAAAGCACGATGCGGTGGAGTACGATTGGACAATGCTAAAGTGTGGTGTACAGCTTCGAGTCTGCTTCGTAGCAATGTGACAAAAGGGCACAGGGCTCAAGATATCCATCACGGTTGCAATGTCGCCATAGAAGTCTCCTTGTCTTTCCTGACCTCTCCGGCGACCCGACTTCATCTAATTACTATTAACTACTTCGTTGTCCAAATGTTGTGTCCGGACAAAACCCACAACATTAAACAAGAACGATTGATCAATACAAGTAACATCGATATGGATCTCTCAGGACACTAGAATATATAAGAAGGAGAAGAGGAAACATTGAAGGAAGGGAGAGAAGAGGAAAAAAAATCAAACGGCCTTTTTTTAGCTCCCACTAGCTGGCCCAAGTGGAAACCTGAACGTCCGAACTGTCCTACCATATCCTCCCCTACAACAAGGGGGTAGAGACGAACTGAAAGAGGAGAAAGACGAAGCAGAAAAAAAAATTGATATCAACATTGAACTATTTATGCATGATTGAGCTTGAGAGTGTTTGATCCCCCTCCCCCCAGCAGGAGCACCAGCACCAGCAGCAGCACCAGCAGCTTCATATTGATCAATACTTGTACTTCAAGTATCAAGTCCATCAATTGATGTATGATCGAGGTCTATTTGATGTCCCCCACTCTTTTTTTTATTTTTCCCACTCTTGATGATAATGGGATTGCATTTTTTTTTAGTACTATTGAATTTCATTGATTTCCGATTTCCTCAAATCTCTCCAGCCGCTTCACCAGCTCCACCGACTCAAGATTAAGGAATCCATCGACGAAGGAGGAGTAGACTAGAGCAATCCTTGACTCGTTTAGCTCGGCCGTTTCTCTTCCATCAATATTTTGTTTATTTTTTTTCTTCTCTTTCTTTTCACGCTATCTACACTACTACGTACGAAGTACTCGACCTCTGGTCTACTTTGCTCTACTCTACTCTGCTCGACACCGCGCTACCTTATTTTCCCGATTCCCATCCTCGGATCCGATCTCCAATCAACCTACCCATTGATCCATCCCTCATCATTGCACGCACACACGCACACACGCACACTTTGCTCTGGTTCAAAGTTGCTGTTACCCCACACCTGCCTCAATCAAACTCAACATTGAACTCTCGAGATCCCTCGACTTTCCGCCAAAAACCCTCTCCCACTCTTGCCCTCCTTCTTTCCCCCCTTGCCTTATTCTTTTTTGTTTGGGGATTCTCACCCCCCTTCAATAAAGCTCCCCCCCCTTTTAATCCTTGGAACCACCCTAAACCCAAACCCTCAAAACCCTCCCGCCATCCCCC
>JUDQ01000642.1:0-12410 GCA_000812075.1 Scedosporium aurantiacum
AATAAAGAATTGAAAGGAGAAGGGAAAAAAAAAAGAAAAAAGAAAAAAAAAAAAAGCAACGTCCAGTTACCCAACCCCGCATCCACGAGGTCCAAAGGATAAAACCTTATTCGATGAACCCTGCGCGTCGCGACCTCCAACAGATCTTCCCCCAGGTAAAAAAGACCAACAGCGTGGGCGGAAGCGCAGGCCGGATTCGTCGGCGGGGAATTTCCGAATCCGGCAATTGGAGGACGAAGTGTGCCGCCGGCGCCACCTCTGATTCGCCAAACCGCGCGACATCCCCCGAACCTGGTTTTTCTTCTTCTCTTTTTTCTCTTTCGCACGCGTGAGACAAAAGGGAAGAGATCAAGTGACGAGAGTTTCTCGATCTGTTTTTTTCCTTGAACGTGAATTCATTAGTGGGAACTTGTGGCACTGAAGTGTGCACAGATTCAAGGGTGTGACATGGAGCTCATTCGATTGGATAGCCGAGTCGCCGGCCGGGCTATTCTTGGATAGAACAGGGTTCGGCGAGGCTTTCAATATGGGCGCTAGGCGCGGGCGGGGACAAGGCCATGGGGCTGCTGCTAGCCAGCGAGAGAAAGAAAAATGCGAAGAGCCCAGACGATGTCGTTGGTGGCGTTGCGTCACCGAGGATCGGAGGACCCCTCCCGCATTTTCACATCTCCGACCCCCTCTTACAAGCCAGCCCCTCCTTACCGCCTTGGAGTTTTGCGAATCCCCTCATACTCTCAGTTGGAGATGTTTCGATAGCAAGAAAGGACAAAGCCTCGGAAGAGTGAGCATTCAACAGCAATCTCCGCGGGCTGGGATCAGTTTACATCCATGTCAGAGACGATGATAGTCACTCGCGGGGAGGAACAACCACTCCTCCCCCACGATCTCAGTATGTTTCCCGAATCCCTCAAGGGCAAGCGCATCCTCCTCTGCACAGAGTCGTTTGGGCCGGTCAACGGCGTCAGCAGAACGACATTGATGCTGGTCAATCATCTACGCTCTCACGGCGCGCACGTCGCCGTGGTGGCTCCCCACAACCACACGAAGCACAACACGTTCGTGGCAAACAAGTACGACGACGGGTCGCAGATCGAGCTACGGATCCACGGCTACCCCTTACCTTTTAACCCGGAACTCTCCATCGTCTACCCAGTCCGGGTGTCGGCGCTCGTCGCGAGGACGTTCGGCACAGACTCCCCGCCTGATCTGATATACCTGGCGTCGCCGGCATCTCTAGGCTTCCAAATCATGCTGCAGATGAGGCAGCAGCCAGCCGAGAGGCGGATCCCCATCATCTGCAACTTTCAGACGGATCTCGCGGGGTACTGCGCCATCCTCTTCCCGCGACCGCTGAGCGACGTGGCGGTCTACACCTTCGCGGCGGTCCAGAGCTATCTGTTCCGCCACCCCTCGGTCAAATCCATCCTGTACCCGTCGCGCTTCGTCCGCCGATACCTCGAGGCGCAGGGCGTGCAAAATGAAAAGCTCGACGTCCTCAGAAGAGGCGTCAACACCGAGCTCTTCAACCCCAGCCGAAGAAGCGAGACTCTTCGCGGCGAGATCGCGCCCGACGGGGAAATCATCCTCATCTGCGTATCCCGGCTCGCCGGCGAAAAGGGCTTCGACTTCCTTGCACGCGCCGCGAAGACACTCGACGAGCGCGGTCTCAAATTCAAACTTTACATCGTCGGCGGCAACCGAAACGTCGAGGTGGAAAAGGAAATCCACGGCATGTTTGAGCCGTTGGTGGAGAAGAACAAGGTCATCTTTGCGGGGTTCAAAGTCGGCGAGGACCTGGCGACGGCGTACGCGTCCGGTGACGTTTTCCTCCACTGCTCGGTGACTGAAACCTTTGGACTCGTGGTGCTCGAGTCCATGGCCAGCGGGGTCCCTGTCATCGCGCGAGACGAGGGTGGACCCAGCGACATCATCGAGCATGGCAAGTCCGGCTATCTCGTGCCGCCCTCGGACCTGGAGCAGTTTGTGGAGCGCGTTATGGAGGTCGCCAGCGATGGGGGGCTTCGGCGGAGGCTGAGCGCGGAGAGCCGCAGGTTGGCGTGCGAAGCTACGTGGGACAAGATCAACAACAAAGTGGCCTGGAAAATGGCCGACGCTATCCAGGAGCGACGGCGAGTGTATGCCGGACTGAGACCGACTCAGCTAGGCTTGGATGCGTGGAAGTCGTGGGTGGTGGATGCTCGCATCGGCGCGGGGCTGCTGGTGATTCTCGTCTTTTGGTTCTTTACGGGCTTGTATGTGCTATTTACAGAGGCTGGCATGTGGCTGCGGTCGTTGTCGGGGTGCATCGTCAGCATAGCGAAGCGTCGTCTGTGATTTGGTGATTCGGCGATTCGGCGATATGGGCCTTGTGTGATGTGGGTAATGATAGAATGATAATACCATTTTCTTTTGTTTGCTGTACTTCGTAAATAGCACATCCATTGTTTCTCTTCTCGACTGCTGCTGCCTCTTGTGAAATAATACTTGTACCTTGTACGAAGTACCTTGCACAATTCGGATGAATGCACAATTGTTTGTGAAGTTGCTGATTCATCAATGTGGCGTGTGCCCGAAGGAGACATCGAAATGTGGTTTGGGTGTGGCTCGTTATTCTTGGTGCGGGGCAGGTGCGAGTGGGCCAGGAGAAAAAAAGCGTCTGATCTGCGACAAGACTTGACCCAATCTGTGACTTGAAGACGGCGCCATGAAGTTTCATCCCCTCGTCGTTGGCACCCAAAGCGTCAGGACAAGGACACCGCTTGAAATCTCTTGTTGGGGACAATGAACCCAGTAGTCTCGAATATTTTCTCGAGAAATGCAAGAAAAGCAATTCGTCGTCCGACTGCTCGCCAGATGACCATCACGCGACAGCGTCAATTTGATTATCTCTGGCCAGGTTGGCTTCACGAGTAGCGAATCGCCATTCATACCGCCGGGCCTCGCAGGTTGGCCCGAAGGCGGCTCTTCCAAAAGAAGATTATCTTCCTCACAGGCTGGTGGGGATTCGTTCGTCAAAAAGATATGTGGAGTCGATCCATCTCCGTTCTCGAGACCCCTGAGCCACTCGAATGAATTTGTGTGCGGATTGTTGCAGCCATGTTCCCTGCACGCTCAAAGCTTCTAGGCACAACCCCCTGAGAAGACAACCAATCAGCTCTGCCGCCGAGACGTCCCTGTTCGACAACCCGGACGCATCTCCAACAACGCTCGTTGCATCGCATGGCGATCCGACAGAGCCCTGTCCAAGCATTGAAGTTCTTCGAGGAGCAGTGGCCTGTTGCTGGCCACCCCACCCACTCCCCCTTGCTTCGTTGGACCCTCATCTCGGGCCTCCAATATCGGACCAGGTCCACTTGTCTTCATCTTCAGGCTTCCCTTCGTATTGCAAAGCACGAAGTAATAGTACGAAGGAGACATTCCCTTGTCCAACTTGAAGCGGCACCCACAGCGCTGCGCCCTTGCATTTCGCAACCTCCTCCCTGCTTACGTCTGCTAGAACAGGGCACTGTTAGAGAATTTCTTCCCAGTTCATGTATTCCGACACTCAGAATCCACCTGGATCATAGCAGCATCTGTGTATAACCCCGGGTGGGTCCACCATTGTACGATTTTCCTTGCGTCACCTCGACTTGAGATCTCCCTTGACCTAGACCACATTCGGGACCTGCTCTCCCTTGCATGTCTCCCTTCCAAACCACCCTCCTCTTTGTTTCTCCCGCATCCCGATTCTTCTTTCTCTTTCCCTTCTCCCCTCCCCTCCATCTTCCATATGCCGAACCCTCGGTGAAGACATCTCCAGCCCTTAGGTCCAAACCTATCCTCCCTTCCACGGGCAGGTCCCACGACTCTCTTCTTCCACGTTCATTATTTTAGAATTTCTCCCTTGCATATTTTCATTGTTTGTTCGACGACGTACCTCCCCGGGTCTCTGCCGGCCTCCCCTTTCTTTACTTCTTTCTTTCCTATTTGTCTCTTAGAATTGCGATACCCCGAGATCTTCTCACAAAAGAAAGAGTCAAAAGAGGAGGAGGAGGAAGTGTACGGCATTTACTTGTCGCTCGAGGAGTTCGGACTTCGATCATCCCTCTACTCGCGTTGCTATAATCGATTCGCCGCCGGACGGAAACGCCTTGCTTTCTTTGTAAATCTAAACGACCTGCGTCTCTTTCTATCGACGAAACCAATTTTCGTCCAATTTCCTTTTCCGTCTTCAACAACCTAATAGCCACAATGTTCTGGAACCTCGCCCTCACAACAGGCCTCATGGCCTCCGCAGCCTCAGCCTCCATGGGCGTCATGGCCATCACAAACGACGTCATCACCCTCAGCGCGCGAGACGTCCTCCAGCGAAGCTACCTCGACGTTACCTCCGGCCACGGGCTCGTGAGCGACCACGGGCTCGTCAAGCGGCAGAGCCAGCAGTTCGAGTCGACCGTGACCCTCAAGCCCGACGGCACCATCGACCTCGAGGCCTGGGACCAGGAAACGGAGCGCGCGTGCCAGGACTCCCTCAAGAAGCTCCAGATCGCCACGAACCCCTCGGGCACCTGCATCTGCTACAACTTGCCCCGGCTCAACACGACTACGGGCGTCTTCGAGGCCGATCTGAGGGTGTACAAGTTCAACGAGCCCAACGGCGCGTTCCAGGGTATTTCTCCGCAGCAGATCGGTGTTGGCTTGATGTATCTGGGCGCTTCGGTCTCGAGGGTGAATGCCGAGACGATGCAGAATCTCTCGAATGCTACGGGTCAGGCTGTGAACCGGAAGAGGCAGGATGTCGTATCGCAGCCGGAGAATGCTCCTGATTTGGAGCTACTTCAGCAGTATCTTCTTGTCGGCCAGATTGACAATGACAAGATGCGCAACGACCTCTCAATGTAGGTTCCTCTGTATTTCTTTTCTTACTTTGGACTATATTTCGTTTACTAACAATTCTACCAGGGCCGAACTCGAGGAGCTCGTCATGCCCATCCTCACCCTCACGGCCACAAACTCCACGGGCCAAACCGTCTCCACAAACGTATCCTCCAACGAAGCCGTCTTCGTCACGGGCGTCTTCTCCCGCGAGATCGTCATGTCCGACTTCGCCCTCGCCTCCCTCGCCGTCGAGATCAAGCGCGAGGAGCTGGCCAACAAGACCGTCGCATTTGTCCTCCCCGGCGTCCAGCTCATGATTTACCCCATTGGTCTCATCATCACGTCGATCTGGCTTGTGCTCGGCGTCATTGCTTACGGTATCGGGACTTACGATCGGATACGGTATGCGGAAGCTTATAAGAGGAGGTCTGCGAGGGCTAATGGTGGCAGGCCTGGGATATAAGTATTTTTAGGGTATTTGTGGGATGTTGGGGTGGTTTATGTGTTCTACGTGTGGGTGTCGGTGTCTAGACACGTTGACGAGAGCCATTTATCTGTTCTACGAACAGGATGAAAGGTTTCTTTTTGATGAGGAGAGGCAGGGAGTGAGCAGGGAAATCACTTCACAAACGAGTATTCGCTTCTATTGATTGGAAGTAGAACCAACAGAAAGTGCGGAACATGTTCCCGCGATACTCCGCCTGAGCGTGGCTTCGCCCCTGTTGGCTTCCAGTTCGTACATAGTCCTATCTGGTCCGTATTTTGCGCCGTTTATTTTTTTTCTTCATTTTTCTTCGTTTCTTTTTATTATCTTCTACCAGACCCTGTTATTTGTAGCATAGAGAGCGAAAAACAAAGTACAACCGCCAGCTTGAGTCGAATCTCTCTTGGTGATATTCCTTCTTTGCGAAATTGGCTACCACATGTAAAGATCCGTTGGTGGGACAAATAGCCTGACTCTTGCGTAAGGATGGAGAGCTTAAAACGGCGCGTCATTTTAATGCTTTGCGACCTCACGACTCGGACGATCCGCCTTATCGGGCGAATTTAGTACTGAGATCTTACTAGATCCGAATGGGGGTCACTCGCCACTGTCTCTACATATTGAACAAGGGTGAAGCATCGATTCACACCACAGAAGGAAAAAAGACTCATCAGAGCCTCACTCAGACCACCAACAACCTACACCGACATTCCACGATTCCACTTACACCGTCACTATAGCATTGTCGGAACACATTCCTTTTCCTTCTTCCTTTCTTTCTGTTTTCCACCCAGCCGTAGTTACTCAGGAATGGGTAAATGGAGCAAAGTCGGATGATCGAGCGTCGCTATGAAACACTTGAATCGTCGGCCCAGTGGTGAGACCATCAGCACTAAGAATAAACTAGGAAGAAAGCTACTACTTCGTGGATAGCAAGAGGTTTACAAGGAACAAATCCACCTTTCTCGATCCTTCGTAAACGAATTGTGCAATTATCTAGTTATAGAATAGACAGAGCCATGCACACCTCCAGTGGCTCTTTTCATGTCTGCCAAATTGTGAACGCTGTCCCGGGGCCGTGGTACCACGATGTACGTACCTCGCAGTGTCTCCACCGGATCCGGAATCGGCGATTCAGCGCTGATCTTGGCCCGGACATCTCGGCAGCATCATGATTCCGTCGCCCATTACCGCAGCATCGGAAACAAAGACAACCATGAGCTCTGAATACGAAGACAGGAGATTAATGTAGCTTGGCGAAAAATATCAGTACCGGAAACTCTAGCCCAACAAGGCAGTAAAGAAGCGAACCATGCAGAAACCTAAAAGATCCCCCCCGCCTTTTATGCTTCTTTTCCTGTACAAGAAGGTGGGGGGAGAAGCTGCCAAGGCGGACAGAAGGGAGGACTGACCGCCGGCATCTGCCAGTAAAAACGTCGAAATGGAACCAACATTCGTTGGCTCTAGTAGAGACGGAGGAAGACTTGTAGATTGGTTTCTTCGCTACGCTTGTCTCAAGCCTAGAAGAACCGTAGAAGACACCATCAGTCTTGGTATTGGACTCACGTGGTGATGAGGTGATGCTACTGCGACTACGTATCGTTTGGCTCAGCACTTCTTACGCAAGATGGGGAAGTCAAATCGCCCGATAGCGACACAAGGGATCTGCTCAAGTGGACAGGGATGATGGGTCTTCCCCCCCCCTCTTAACTTTCCTAACCCCCCCACCTCACCGTCACAAACTTGAACACGGAAGAAAACATACGAAACTACAAAAGACCAACGTCATCATTCCTCGTTTGTGGAATTCTGCAATAAAAGGCCATTCTCGATGGCCCCTTGCGCGAGCAAGACCTCCAATCTTTGGCCAAACAAGACGATATCAAAACACAGCGAACATGGCTAGTAGTAATAGCAACGGCAACCCCACACTAACGCGCTTCAAGGATGCGATGAAGCATGTCTACGGGCCGTTCGACGGCCTGTCGGTCGAGGAAGCGGCCAATTGGTCCCCGCCGGATAAGCCCGGCGCCGGAGGTCATCGCGGACGGTATCTTTGGACCGACGCGTTCGGGGTCGTCAACTTTTTGACCCTGCACAAGGAGACGCAGGAAGCTGTCTACCTCGAGCTAGCGAGGTCTCTTGTCCGCACCGTGCATGACGTACTCGGCCGAACGCGCGACGGAACGGCGAGGCTCCCCGGTGCCACTGACGATGCGCCTCTGAAAGGAGGATTGAGGATTGGGAAAATTGACGCCGGGGGAAGCGACGGGGATGGACAGTACCATCACTACCTAACCTTGTGGATGTTTGCGCTGAACAGACTCGCCGTCTGCACGAACGACGAGAAGTACAATAATCTCGCCATCCAGTTGGCAAAAGCCATCCACCCGCATTTTGTGTACACGACGGTTTCGCGATCCCTCGCCATGGTGTGGAAGGTATCGACGGACCTTAAGCAAGTGCTCGTCGGTTCCGAGGGCCACCTGGATGCCGCCACAGGCTACGTTGTCTACAAGCTCCTCGACCAAACCGCGTCACGACTCAATCACTCCTTCGTCAACAATCAATTGGCGCAGGAGATCGAAGACTACCACCAGATCATGAATCGGAACGACAAGCGGATGCTCTCGCCGAGCTCCGATACACTGGACCTAGGAATGGGTCTGTGGATGTGCCAGATCGTCAACAACGAGGAGTGGGCCAAGACCCTCGGTGAGGAGAGCTTGGCCATAGCACACAGGCTGATGAACCCCGAGCGAGGATTCATCGCCCGCAGTGCTCGGCGAAGGCTGGCTTTTAGGGAGTTTGGCTTCTGTCTTGGAGTTCAATGTTTTGGCCGGGACAGACCTCTCCTGCAAAAAGTGGAGGAGTTAATTCAGTTTTGGACTGACAATGCCGACGAGTTCGCCGGAGGGGATCATGGTCCGATCTCATGGGCCATGTATGCAGCTGCTCTGCAGCCTGGTGGTAAGTTGTCTTCTGGCCTTCTTCGGAGAGCCGTAATCAGACAAGGATGATTCAGTGGTGCTAAACTTCTTTTAGTTTTCTACGTGAAGCCTCCAGGCAGTCGGAGGGGCTCTTAGAGCCAGACTGCAACACTTCAACATGCTTGTTTTCCTTTACAAGCTGAGATACTCACCTCACAATTCGGGAGCCCAACCCCCCCGTCGTCGAGAAATATGTGAACCCGGTATATCCGGCGTCACTATGGAGCATGGGGGCGGCTCACGGAAACGTCGGATCTCTTTGGGTTGTAACTGTTTGGTTGTTTTCACCTTCTAGGCTCGGTGTCGGGGTGCTGGGGGGTCGGTATGCTCCGGTCGATTACGTCTGTTTTTATTACGGTTCTGCGATTTGGCAACACTCTTTTCATCGGTTATTGTGGGGTTGCCTGTGCCTTCTCTCTCTCTCTCTCTCTCTCTCTCTATGCGTGTGTCTCTCTCTCTAACACGCATCATGATGAGAATGCCTATCACCTCCTGGTTCCTCCCTCTCTCAAGATTACACGCTTTAATGACCTCACCCAACCGTTCGATTGTGTGTGTATGTACGATAATTCTTTTACGGATCTGCAAGGAAGGTCAGCGGTCTAATAGTTTCCTCTGATATTGCCATGCCAATTTGGCAGGGATTTATGGTATATGTGTTCTGGCTGATCAATTGAAGCTCACTGAGCCTTCTCGTGTCCCAAGTGTTGCAGGTGTATTGTGATAGCCACTGCCGCTGCTCGGCACGGATCCGAAGCGGATCTCTCCCTCCGGCTCAGGCACAAGCTACGAATACCGTAGATACGTCCCTGTTCACAAGGGCAGTCTTACTCAACTCGGACATGTTAATCCACTGTTAAAAGTGTTCAATGTTACTGGGGAGAGAACAATCCAACCCTTTGGACAAGCCCTCGAATAGCTTCGGAGCCCCAAGTCATATTAGCAGATGCAGCAGGTCCAATCAGATTTCATCCGATGTAAGCATACGAGACAACTCCTCCTCCCTCCTCCTCCATCAATACCAAGGCTAGATGACATCAATCGATCGCGCGTTCCGGCGAAATCAAAGTGGTACGATGATTTGATCGTAATCCAAAGTCTTGTCCTTGCCCTTCCCCTTTCCGACAAAGTATTCGGAAATTCACTAATGCCCTGGCAATGGAGAAGGGCGACCTCGAATGGGTATGGGCGACGAGCCAACAAGAACCTCAAACCACCAGGTAATCAAACGGGGACATGGCAGCTGCGCGGTAAATTCCTCCAGATTGCGCACGCTTACGATTCCACTGGTACCCGGATATTGATACCATATTGACAGGTTTGTAGCTTTCTTTGTACTCGCCCATTTCTTTTGCTTTGATATCGGAATCGCGGCTCCACACCACCTCTTCTTTCTCTTTCTTTTTGTCTCCCGGAGAAGCTTGCTCCCCCTTCTCGGCAACCGGCACACGCCAGAGTTGAAGGCGGGACGGCCGCCCACTTTTGCCAAGCCTCGGAGGGTAGGAGTAGGGTTCGGATGGAAGAGATCGAAGGCAGCCAGATGGCACCTGAGTTCATCCCTCGTTGAAGATCGTGAGAATCGTTGATCACGAGCAAGGGAGTTCATGGGTCTAGCCTCCAAATCCTCATATAGTCTTCTTATGTCCATTGCCAGGGTATCTGAGCTACTAAGTGATCATCGGAAACTGCCATAGCCGCAGTCATATGACGAAGCTGTCTTCATACGACTCTCAAGCTTCTTTCTCTGTATGTGGCACGCTCGAGGAGTGTATATCTCTCAGGTCCCAATTTCTAGGCCTAGCCTGGATGCCTGGGACGCTTTCCTGGCAACGCTATTGGACACTCTATCCCATTCGAATCGTCATGTCGCATCTGTGCCCTGCAAATCTAGGGCGTGCAGGTGACGTCCCACAACCTTCCCCCCTTCTCTTTCCATCGCTGAGGGGGAAGGATGCAAGCGACACAGAGTTGGAGATTCTGCGGAGAAACGAGGCCAGACGGAAGTTTTCCATTACATATTCCCTCTTAATGGCAGGGTGTGCGCCTCCCCACGACTGCCGGCACAAACAACCAGCAATCTGGGTAAAGCGGGTGAATGACACCGACTTCATCGGCTCTTGATTGGGGCCATCGCCTCTAGATTTACCCGCCGCCAATCTTTAACCTTGTTTCCCCACAAACGAGGACGCCTACGCGTTCATCTTCACTTGACATAGATTAAACTTGATATCAGAAAATTTGAAAGTCGGATTTCGAGTCCTCTGATTCCTCGCTCCCAAGCCCTCGACCCACAGGAAATCCCATCTCATGGCCCGGGACATCCACAGCATAGCTCGAAACAATGTCGATAAAGTGGCAATAGCTGTCAGGGATGAACATCGAATGCTGTTTTCATGGTCATATCTACACCCTAAACTCATATTCGGCTGAGGCCTTGCCTCGTTACGCTGGACGCCACCATGCCACCACGCAAGGTCAGTTCGTTGTTCCCTTGTTGCCTTCAGCCAATAAGCCGGGAATGAAATCGATGTCGATGTACAGTGCACTATAGTCGTCCTGTATTATTTTGGATCTCGGGTTCTCGCTCTTTACAACCGCCGGAACCTTTGGGAGGTCGCCCCAGTAGCCAGGCCCGTTCGGGTCCGGGTAATGAATGGAGAGTGAAGCGTACGAAATAAGAGACGAAGAGGGAGAGAGAGAGAGGCGAGCACAAACGAACACACACACCTGTCTCTCGGGAAGAAATGGCAGAATATCCAAGGATATAGAAAAGGCTCCCCGCGCCCAGAAAAATATATTCCTCTTTTTTTTAATCCTCCGCCCCCTTTCTATTGACAGTGTGCCAGGCCATCCTCATTTGCACGGGCTGCTTTTGTGTTTTCGTGCCAGTCTGAGTTGAGTGAACAAGTTAATCTTCTTCTCTCCTTACCAGACACCGCTCACGGGTCTTCTCACTTGTTCCCTCCCCTAGAAAGATGGAACTCAAAGCCATCCTCGCCGGTCTTTTGGCGACCGCTCCTCTGGCTTCGGCGCATCCCGGCCACGAGAGAGTCCACGCCCACGCCGCGAGGCCACTCTATGGCCGAGATCTCAACCACTGCAACAAGAGGTTCAAGGAGCCCGAGTTCCACAAGCGATATGTTGAGAAGAACGGTGAGGAGTTCTTGAGACTCCGCCGAGATCTTGGCATCGAGCCCCAGGATAGGTACGCCGAGATCGAAAACCATGCTCGGGTTTCGTTATTTGTAGACAAGAGCGGGCTGGCCCTTTTGAACATAGTATCGGAGATGATAGGTAGACAAGAGAAGAAAGGGAAAAAAAGCTAACATGGCTGCGTGCTTAGCCCCTCGATCCATAAGCGAGACTACATCTCAGTCTCTCAAATCGATCATAAACAGGACAAGACGGTGTCTTTCGATATGGAGCCTGCTTCCCTTTTTGCCGATGCGGGAGCTTGTATTCTCATGCCGTCTGTTGACCAGGGCCCTCTTTGTAAGTCGTCCCCAAGATTCGAAGCTGTCAGAAAGCAGCTCTGAGGGAGGCATCGCTTCACCGTGAAATTTGGCCGTGATTGGAAAAATTGTGAGGCTAACCAATACTTTTTTTCTTCCTTTCTTCTCTTCTAGATGTTCTCGGCGAGGAGGTCCGCAAGGACATCACCGAAGGGCAGGCTGGTCTTAAGATGACCCTTGCCATCCAAGTCGTCGATGTCGATACTTGCGAACCGGTCCCCAACGCGTATCTCGATATTTGGAGCTCTAATTCCACTGTATGTTACAGATCAACTCAACGACTGTGTAAATAGCCCGAACAAGACTAATTTCTATATGCAACTTAGGGTACCTATGTTGGTGTCCAGGGCTACCCCGGAATGGGTGACCCGAACGACGCCGGCATGCTCAAGGGAACCACTCTTCGCGGTCTTCAGCTCACTGACGAAGATGGTATCGCCACTTTCAACACCCTCATGCCTGGTCACTACGACGGCCGTGCTACCCATATTCACAGTAAGTCTCCAAATTGCACGAAACCCCTAACAGTCTTTATATATATATATATATATATATTTTTTTTTTTTC
>JUDQ01000643.1:0-12320 GCA_000812075.1 Scedosporium aurantiacum
TATTTTAATAATATTTTATTTACTTTTTCTTTTAAAATAAAGATAATTAGTTTAAATATAGCTAGTAGGATATAGATTAATAATATTTATTATATTTTATATAAGATAACTTTAATCTCCTAAGGGGGTATAACTTTTAGTTTAATATAACTTATTTTTAAAAACTTTTATATTAAAGCTTTCTCTCTATTATAGAGAATTTTAATAAAAAGATTAGCTTCCTCTTTCCTAATTAGAAGCTCTACTTTAGTAAAATATATTTTTAAATATAAAGCTATTAATCTAAAGCCTCTTAAGAGCTTAGAGAACTATAAAATAATAAACTTTAGATATTTAATAACTTTAAAGTATTTCTTTATATATTTAAATATATTTAGTTTTTATTTTAAATTTATATTAAAAGTTAATCTATTAAATAGTATATTATTAACTAAATAAACTTTAAAAGCTTTTAATTTATATAAAGTCTATATATTAATAGCTTTTTAAACTTAAATATTTAATTTTAAATCTTTTACTTTAAATATTTTTATTTTAGTTATTAAATATTAGTTAATTAACTAGTATATAGTTAATTTATTTTTATTTATCTTAATATTAGATAATGTAGCGGGGTTAAAAGTAATAGTAGAATAGAAGAATGTTTTTCTAGTATAAGCATTATTTCATTTTATTATCTCCCTTATACAAAAAAAAGATATCTCTTAAATAAGGGAATAGATAGATTTTTCAAGTCCTCCTATTAAGCTTTCTTTAAGATTATACTTCTTCATACTTTTTATACTTATTTTTATTTATTCTTTTAGTTCTTTTTATAATTCTTAATTTAAAAATAAGTTTTTTATCTTATCTATCTATTTTCAAGGTTTTCTCTTATTCCCTAGTAATACTAGGCTATCTATTTTAGCTTAGTAAATATCCCTAAAATATTTTAAATAACTACTATAAAAGTAACCTAAAACCTCTCCCTATTTAGAAGTTAACTTCTTTTCCTATTATAAAATAGCTCTATTCTTATTAATTAATAGAAATTATTATTAAAACTAATATCTATTACTATCTTATAAGAGGTTTTATAATAATCTTTTATAAGAGCTTTCTATTTAACTATTTCTTTTATTAATAATTAGGTAGGCTATACTATTCTACTTTATCTAGAGGTCTAACTAAGATCTACTTAGGGAGCTCTTAAGCTTTATTTATAGGTTATTACTTTTACTATAGTAAATAAATCTCTTAAAGCTATTTACTAGAAACTATAATAGTTAATAAAGAAGATAGTATACTAGCTTATAAGTAAAGAAAAAAGATAATTATAACTTTACTAATTTAATAATATAAAAATATATCTATAAAAAGAGATCTTATTAATTAATTAAATTTAAAAGTATTAAAAGATAGTAAGTAATCTTAGAAATTAAAGTTAAATATTAAAAGTAGCTTAAAAAGCTTTAATTAAGCTTATTAAAATTTTCCTTTAAAGGAAATAGGAACTAAGCTTACTTAGATAAGAGAGCTTATTTTTAAAATAGTTAATTAATAGATTTTAACTAATAATATATAGAAAATTATAATTAAAACTTTTATCTAACTCTTCCTATTTTAGATAACTTTAGTAATAGGGTAAGTATTAGTAATAAGGGCCCCTAAATATATTATAAAAGTTATCTTTATATTAGTAATTAAGAAGGCTATAAAAACTAATTAAGTTTTCTCTTTTAAAAAGTCTTTAAATAATTAACTAAATATAATAAAAAAAACTTTTATAGATAGCTTTAAATATTATAAATAATAATTATTACTACTTTTACTAATTTACCCTCTATTAATATATTAAAATAACTTTTATTTTCTTAATATTAAAAGCCTAATATTTTATTTTATATTTCTATTTATTTTAATACTAAATCTTAATAATATCTCTAATAATATTATTTTAATAGTAAAGCTAAACCCCCCTCTTTTTACTAGTATAAGCTAGGCTATATTACTTAATCTATTTACTATCCTTATAGCTTAAGTAACTAGTAATAGAGAAAAGATCTTAATATTTAATAAAACTAATATTACCTCTTTTATTAAATATTATAAAGATAATACCTTATTTACTTAAGATAATAATAAATAGAAGTTTAAACTTTTAAAAAAAGTAATCTAAAAAGCTACTCTAACTATATAAACTACTATCTATAAAACTATAAAAAGCTCTATATAAAGAGAGGTTAAGAAGATATTAATTTATTAGTTTAAAGATAGTAACTTTAAAGCCTATAAAGATTATAATTAAAAATATAATAAGCTAATCTCTAATAGTTAGCTAAATTAGTAGAAAGAAGTAACTAAATAAATATAAAATTAATAGTAGCTTACTATAAAGTATAAAAAGCTATTATTAGATAATATAAAAAAATAAGATATCTTTAAGATTATAAATAATTTCTTTTATTAAAAACTTATAGCTAATTATAGTATATCTTATAAAGAATTTAAAGATAAAAACTTAAAATAGTTAATTAACTATATATAAGATATCTTTAAAGTTAAGCTTAGCTAAAAAAGTATATATATAGAAAATAAGTATATAAAGAAGCCTAAGTAAAAAGTATTACTTTAATAAAGTATTTACTTTAAGGAAAATAAAAGAGCTATTAATTATAGTATCTAGATTTTCTAATAACTATAAGAAGTTATTAATTAACTATTTCCTACTAAGAAGAAGTTTATAAGCTCTTAAATTAATAAGTTAACTAAGAAAATATATAAACTATAGATCTACTTTATATAAGTAGAAAGTTAAGAGGAAGCTCTCTAGATAAGTAAAAAAAGCTAAAGTAAGCTTATATTAAAGTATAAGAAGTATAATAAGGTAGATATATATAGTATATTAAAGAGGAGAGGTAAGTTCTTTTACTACTATTATTAGAAAAAGTATTTATAAGGGGAGTATAAAGTAGCTATATATAAGATAGATAATATCTATAGTTATAATCTATTTATAAGTATTTTAACTTTAAATATAAAAGCTTTATATAAATATTACTAACTTTTTATTTTAAAGAAGTTTTTAATTAATATTTAAAATAATAGTATTTTTTATAAAAAATTTATTATTATAATTTTATTAAATTAAGATATTTTAAAAAGAGAAAATTATATAAAAACTAAAAGCTACTATATATAATTAGAAGTTACTAATAAAATATAATAGGAAGCCTAAAACTTTTATAATAATTTAAAGGATTTAATTTATAATAAAATAGTAATAAAAGTATATTAAAATAATTTAAAATATATAGTAAAGAAAAATAAAAACTTTATATTTTTTAAAATTAAGTAAATAGAGAAAATAAAAAAGAAATAATTAAAAAAAGAGGAAAGAAAAGTAAATAGATTTTTAATATCTATTAAAAAAAAAAAAAAATAATAAGATCTAGTAAAACTTAGTTTAAAGTTAAAGACTCCTTTACTAAAGAAAAATAAAAAGCTATAGATATCTATATAATAGCTAGTAGCTTTAAAAGAGAAAAGACTTTAATTAATTAACTAGATTCTAATTTAGAAATAAATAAAGAAAAACTAAGGGACTTAAAACTAAGTAAACTTACTAAAAATATAAAGGAAGTATTTTAAAAGGCTTCTAAAAGTAAAACTTTAAAACTTTTAAATAAAATAGTTATAAATAAGATCTTTAAGTTTAAGGTATTTCTTATATTAGTTAAAATAATATAACTATCCTTTTAGCTTATATTAAAACTAGAAAAATAAAATACTAACTTTACTAATAAGATCTAAATATAGGTTCTAACTAGTAAACTTATAAAAAAAAAAGACTATTAGAAAAAAAAGCTTTTAAGAGGAGCTAATATAGCTATATTAAAAGTATCTAAAGTAAAAACTAGAAGCACTTAGTAAATACTTATAGATCTCTTTATAAATATAATTAAAGACTTTTTTAAAGGAGGAAAAGCTATTAATTAATAAGATCTAAGTTATATAGTAAATATAATAATACTATAAGCTAAGTTTAATTCTATTAAAATATATTTAGTATAGTATTTACTATATATAAAACTAAAAGTTAGTAGAGCTACTAATAATAATATTACTAATATTTTTAATATAAAAGTAAAAATTAATATTATTTATACTTTTTATATAAAAAAGAATAAGCTTTTTTATATTAAAACTAATATAATCTTATACTTTTTTAAAGATTAATAATTACTTCTTCTAAGAGGGTATTATAAGATAATTATATAAATTAGAAGGTAAGAACTCCCTATAGGGTTCTATATCTTTATAAATAACTTCTTAGCTACCTTAATAATATTTAAAATACCTTTTATAAAAGCTTTATATTTTTCTTTTAACTATAATAACCCCTTTAGCTCTATTAAAAAAGAGGTTATTATTAATAAGATTTAGCTTATTATACTACTTTTAGAGCTATCTAAAGTAGTTAATTATTAAGAAAACTAGAAGAAAAATTTCCTACTAGGAGAGATTTTTTAGATATTATACTAATACCTATACTATTACCTCTATTAGATCTTTTTCTACTACCTATTTCTAAAGATATTTTATTAAATATTAAGAAGTCTTTAAAATATAATAAATATATTATATATAAAGTACTATATAAAGTAGCTAAATAAGTATACTAACTCCTTACTAAGTTAGAGAAGAGGAGCCTTATATATAAAAAAGCTTTTAGCTTTAAACTATTATTTAATATTAAGATAAATAAAGATAAACTAGCTATATACTAATTAATTAATTAATACCTAATAACTAGAATAGAAATATTTAAAGTAAAAGACCTAAGGTTAAATATTTAAACTTAAAAAGCTATTAATATATAAACTTTATATAAGTTAAAAGCTTTTAAAGTTTACTTTATTAATAATATACTATCTAATAGATTAACTCTTAATATAGACCTAAAGTAGAAACTAAATATATTTAAATATATAAAGAAATACTTTAAAACTACTAAATATTTAAAGTTTATTACTTTATAGTTTTCTAAGCTCTTAAAAGGCTCTAAGCTAATAGCCTTATACTTAGAAATACTTTTTACTAAAGTAGAGCCTCTAATTAGGAAAAAGGAAACTAATCTTCTTATTAAAATTTTCTATAATAAAGAAAAAGTCTTAATATAAAAGTTTTCTAAAATAAATTATATTAAGCTAGAAATTATATCTTCTTAAAAAATTAAAGTTATCTTATATAAAATATAGTAAATACTATTAATTTATATTTTATTAGCTATATTTAAGCTAATTATCTCTATTTTAAAAGAAAAAGTAGATAAGATACTATTAAAATAAAATTATAAGCTATATAAAAATAAAATCTTTTTTATTATAAAAAAAAATAGTAGATATTAGTTAATTAATAATTATTAAAAAGTAAACTAAATATTAATAAAAGATATTTTTACTTCTCCTAATATAGAGGAATTTTTAAAATAGATAATATAATATATTATATTTATACTTATTAACTTATTTTCTAGCTATAATTAGGTTTTACTTATAAAAATAAACTAAGATTTTATAGCTTTTAACTTTCTTATTAAGCTATTAAAGATATATATATTACTATAAGAAGTTACTAACTCTATTAGCTAGTTTATAAAAATAGTTACTATAATCCTCTATAACTTAATATTTTATATTATAATAGTATATCTTAATAATATTATAGTAAAAAAATTAATAAATATTTATAATAATAATAAAGTATATAAACTACTTAATATTAGGCTATATATCCTTAAATACTTATAAAATATTAATAAAATATTATTAAACTTAGAACTAGCTAGTTATATAGCTTTTATAGAAAAGATAAAGTAGTTAAAATTAGTTTATAATATTATAAGATATCTTTATAGCTATAGAAAGAAGTTACTTATAAGTTAAAATATCTAAAAGATTATAAAGTAGTAAGCTTATAAAAATATTAGAGAAGTCTAAGGTTTTCTTAAGATTACTAGATTTTATAGAGTATAAGTATTTAAATATACTATTAAAGCCCTACTATTTACTAAACTCTTAAAAAAGAGAGCTATCTTTATCTAGATAGTTAATTAATAGGAGGCTATAGATTCTTTAAAGAAAGCTCTTTTATTAAAGCTAATTCTAAAAGTCTTAGACTACTTAGTAAATATAGATCTTATCTACTTAATTATAAATACTTCTCTATTAAAATAGAAAGCTATCTTAATTTAAATCTTTAAAGTTAAATAATATTTTATTTAATTTAAAAATAATATCTAGATATCTACTAAATAGAACTATAATTAAATTAAATATAAATACTAAAAAGTTCTAATTACTTTTAAAAAGCTAAAAGTATATTTTATAAAAATCTATTTTATTTTTAAAACTAATTACTAAGTTTTTATATATTAATTTAATAGCTAATCTTCTAAAATTTTAAATATATTAATTACTTAATAGATTACTTATATTTAATTATTTAACTTTAAAGTCTACTATATCTAAGAAAAAGATAATATTATAGTAGATACCTTTTTAAAAAAAAAACTAAATCTATCTAATATATAGGAAAAAGATAATAAATAGGATTTAGATAACTTTATTAATTAATAGATTTTCTATATAGAGATCTTATAACCTCTTAATAATATTTACTCTAATAAATATTAATAAATTACCTAATTCCTACTTTCTTTTAAAAGACTATTTAAGATAACTATTAAGGAATACTATACTTTTAAAAAAAAAGTAGTAAAGTTTAAAGTTAAGTTTAAGATCTTATAGCTAAAAAGTTATAATAGTTATAGTAAGAGGAAAGTAATTAATAGTAAGGAGGAAAAGAGGACTATTTAGTAAAAATAGTATTAAGAACTAGAATATAAGGGGAGAGATAATATATCTTAATTAATTAATAAATTTTACTACTAGGAAGGCTTTTAAAGATAAGTAGTAGAAAAGATTAAAAGCTATTTTAAATACTAGAAGTTTAATTTTAAAAGATTTTAAAATTATTTAATTTTAACCTCTCTAGGTTATCTATTTTAAAAGGTTTATATAGATATCTAATATATACTTTCTAGCTATAAATATTACTATCTAATAGAAGTAAGATATAATCTAATTAAATATATTATAGCTAATAGTCTAGTAAGTACTATAGTAAAAACTATTATAAAATAGTTTTTAAAATTAGTTATTAATTTTTTTAGTTTCTTAACTACTATTATTATTAATAGTAGGCTAGAAAATAAAAAGAAACTATTAAAACTATTAAAGAAGTATAATATCTACTAAATATAGATTTTAGTATATAACTTTTAAGTAAATAAAATTATTAAAGCTAGATATTATAGTCTTACTAGTATTCTTATAAAGTTAGAAGGAGGAGAGAAAAGATAAATAAAGATTTTTAACTTTACTTTATTAGCTAATAAGGTTATTACTAAGGTATTAATAGGGTATAGTTTATTTTACTTAGTTTTTAAATATAAACTAGTATTATTTATAAAGGTCTAAATCTCTATATAATAATTAATTAACTAAAAAAAAGTTATAGATTATATCTAGTTTATCTTATTAAAAATTAGAATCTTTAAATAGAAAAAGGCTAATATAAAGCTAGTATAGTAAAGAGTTATAAAATACTATAAAAAGCTAGCTATAAGAATAAATAAAAATAATATTTTTAAGAAGAAGACTAAACTATTTAAAACTAAAGACTTAGTATTTTTATATAATAATATAAAGTAAAATAATATATTTATTAAAAATAAATTTAAATTAAGATAATATAGACTATTTTATATTACTAAAATTTATAAAGAAGAGAAAAATCTAAAGCTTAAAAAGCTTAATAGTATATTAATTAATAGCTTCTAGTTATTATATTAAATTAAAAAGTTTTTTAATAATAATAGATAGTAAGTAAGTAAAATAGACTTACTAGATAATATTTTAATATTTAAAGATATTAATAAGGTTTTAAAAGAAAAAGATAATTATAACTTTCTACTATATTTAGAAGTTTAACTTTTATAGAGGCTTAATCTTAATCTAGATAAGTATAAAGACTTTACTAGTTAAGGAAAAGATTAATAAAGTAAAAAGTAATATAATATAATATATTAAATAATAGCTAGTTAAAAAACTTTTCTTTATTTAATATTTATTATTTTTATAGTTTAGATTTATTATTTAAAGTTTCTATCTACTTTTTTTTTATTATAAATTATTTTTTATTTTTATTTTTTATTTATATTTTAATTAATTAACTAAATTAGATATACTATCTCTTTATAAAGGTAAAAATAAAAATAGAAAGTTATCTTTTAAGTATTAATATAGAATATTATTAAAGAGGCTTATTACTTTAAGTAGTACCTTAGTAATCCTTATTAAAAAAGTTAATATTATATTTAAAATTATTATTATTTTCTATATTCCTAAAGTATTTATTTATAATTAAAACTAAATAACTATATTTATAAGCTTTTATATAAAAGAGATAGTTTATATAAGCCCTATTCTAATAGCTACCTAAGGAAATATATTTATTAAAAGAAGATATAATTAATATAAAAGCTTTAAAAAATTAAGTAAATCTAATAGATAATAGCTTATAAATATACTTATTATAAGTAATAAGGTTTTAGTAGCTATAAAAGGCTACTATAAGCCTTTTAATATAATTACTTTAGTATTTAAAAAGCCTCTCTATTAAGATCTTATAAAAGTAACTAATTATCTTTAAAATAAATATATAATTATAAGCTTTTAAGACTAATTTTAATTAACTTTAAATATAAATAGCTATAAAAGTAGCTTTTATAATTATATTTAATTTTAATAAGTAATAAAAGAAGTTAGTAGCTATACTTTTAGTATTATACTTTTTAATAGCTTTATAGTTAATTATTTACTTTAAAAGTATAGGATTAGGTATCTTTTAAATATAAATAATCTTATATAGTTATAAAATAGTTAATTAATTAGTTTTTTAATTCTTAATACTATAAGAAAAGTAATTAAATAGGACTTATATTAAAAGCTATTTTTAGCTCTATTTACTATACTTTAAAATTAAAAACTTTAATTAGCTAATTAATAAAAGAAAATTATATTTTTAGATTAAATTCTCTAAGATAATTATTATTAAATATAAGCTCTTACTTATAGAGGTCTTTAGCCTAGGATTAGCTTATAGTAGAAGTTATTAAAAAAGATAATAATAAGTAAGAAAGATAGTAATAAATAAAGAAAATAATAATAAAAAAGATATAAAGTAAGTTATTTTAAGTAAACTATTTAAAAAAAAGATAATTATCTAGGAGAGGAAAAAATTAAGTTAATAGAAATAATTTATTATAAGCTATTTACTACTAAATCTTAAAATTATAAGCTATAATAATAATTATAAAATAAATTATTATAATAAATAAACTTACTTATACTTCTTCCCTTTTCTAATACTCTAATACTCTTATAGCTAATTACTATAATCCTAATCCCTCTATAAAAATATACCCTCTTATCTTACTCCCTCCCTCTCCTACTCTCTCCCCTTTATATATTTTTATTTAACTTTCTAAACCTAATATCTTTTCTTTTCTTCCTAGTAATATAGTACCTTCTTATATAAGATCTTTTAGCTAATAAGTTAAAGTCTAATTTTCTAAACTCCTACTCTCTAGCTACTATAAATAGCCTATATTTAAATATCTTAATATTTTATTAAAAAAGATTAATTATATAATAATAAGTTTTTAATAAGTTATTTTCTATCTAAAAAATAAAGTAAAACCCCTTTTTAAGTAACTTAACTTCTCCTAGTAGTAGAAATATTTAGATATTAAGGAAATTATTTAGAAAAAAAGTATTTATAAGATATTATTTTAAGACCTTATAGATAATCTCTATACTATAAATAAGTAGCTAGCTAGAGAGGATTAGCTAAGTAGAGAAGAAGTTACTACTAGTCTAGTTTTTATTACTTTAGAACTAATTAAAGTTAAAATCTACTTATTATACTATTTCCTAAATAAAATTAGTTCTCCCTCTTTATTAAAATAATTAATTAACTATAAAAGGAAACTTTTTAATTATAACTAGATAAATAAGATACTATAAGTAAAAGAGGACTAATTTTATATTTTTATTTTTTATTATAAAATAGATTAATATTAGACTTTAAATATCTAAGATAATTAAAATAATAAATTCTATTATTAAAATACTTTTAAAGATAATAAGATAAGATAAAATAATATTATTATATAAGTATAGGAAAAGATTTTTAAGTTTTATAGTATTTAAAGGTACTTCTTACTAGTAGTCTCTTTTTAATATCTTTAAACTTTTTAGAAATATAGCTTATTATATATACTTAATATATTTTTCTTCTTTTACTTTTAATATTAAATATAAATTATAGGGGGAAATCTAATAAGTACTTATCTAGCTAGAAGCTAGAGAGAGGAAGGGTATATTATAAAAATAAGGGTATAAAGGGAATTTAGATAACTTATAAAATAGCTTAGAAAGTTAATTTATACTTTCTTTAATAACCTTATTAATATCTTTTTAAACCTATTCTTTCTTCTTATCTTTAAAAAATTTATAAGATTATTATACTATAAAATTAATTAAAAATACTTTACTTAATATAATATAAAATTTAATTTTAAAGATAAAGCTAAGGAATTAAAAGCTAATATTTAGGAGAGAGAGATATTAGGAAAAGAGATCTAGGATTTAACTAAGTAGACTATTAAAGAAAAAAAAAGTCTATAGGTAATTAATATCTCTAAACTTAGAAAAATAATTAAAATAAGGAAAATTAATTTCCTATAAACTATTAATTAATAAATTATAAACTATAATTTATATAGAAAGGCTACTTTTAAAAGTTCTCCTTTATAGCTATATCTATTAATTATTAGCTCTCCTAAGATAATTAAGTCCTTATTAGTTATTAAATCCCTACTTATTATTAAATCCCTATTAGTTATTAAATCTCTTTAAAAAGGTATTCTAAAAAGCTTAGAAATATTAAAAATAGTTAATTAACTAGGTTCTACTATTAAAACTAGCTAGAAGATAGTTAATATACTTAGTAAAAAGATAAAGTAAAAATACCTACTTTAAAAACCTTTTAGACTTACTAAGTCTTTTAAGAAAGCTATTAACCTTAGTATACTTTAGTAATCTACCTAGCTAAGTTCTTATTCTCTAGCTATATTAAATACTTTAATATAATATCTTTATTTAAAAAGGTCTTCTATAAAGCTATTAAGTTTTATATTACTAGTTTTATTCTTATTATTATTAATCTACTATAATTTAAAAAAAAGATTATTAAAACTAGTTATTAAAGACTTTATTAATAGTTTAATATTTAAAATAGCTTAATAATAGACTAGATCTTTTACTATAGCCTTTATATATAGTTAAGTTTTATATTTCTAAGATATTAAAAATAAAAAACTAGATATAGATAAGTTTTTAAAGTAAGTAAATACCTTCTAGAAGATAAGACTAGTTAAATGCCTTTAAAATAGATAAAAATAATAATAAATAATATATTATATTAAGATATTTAATATCTATAGCTAATTAGTATAGAATACTCTTTTAAAGTAATTAAGAAGAGTATTATTAAAGTAAGAAGTAAGAAATAGTTAATTAATAATTTCTTATTACTATTAAAGTTTTTTATATCTTATATACCCCTTTTACTTATTTTAAGTCCTTACCTATAATATAAAATAATAACTTAGGGGGAGGTATATAGTAGAAATAAAGGTAATAGTAGGGTAGAAAAATGTTTTTCTAGTATAAATATTATTTTATTTTATTATCTCCCTTATATAAGAGGGAGATATCTCTTAAATAGGGGGATAGATAAGTTCTTTAAATCCTCCTATTAAGCTTTCTTTAAAATTATACTTCTTTATACTTTTTATATTTATTTTTATTTATTCTTTTAGTTTTTTTTATAGTTTTTAATTTAAAAATAAGTTTTTTATCTTATCTATTTATTTTTAAGGTTTTCTTTTATTCCCTAGTAATATTAAGCTACCTATTTTAGCTTAGTAAATATCTTTAAGGTATTCTAAGTAACTACTATAAGAGTAACTTAAAACCTCTTTTTATTTAGAGGTTAATTTCTTTTTTTATTGTAAAGTAGCTCTATTTTTATTAATTAATAAGAATTATTATTAAAACTAATATCTATTACTACCTTATAAGAGGTTTTATAGTAACCTCTTATAAGAGCCTTCTATTTAACTATTTCTTTTATTAGTAATTAAATAG
>JUDQ01000644.1:0-12288 GCA_000812075.1 Scedosporium aurantiacum
AAAAAAGGAAATAGTAAACTTTAAGAACTTATTAGCTCCTCTAGCTTATTATAAAGATAAAAAGAGAGAAAAGAAATAAAATAAAGGAGAAATAAATAACTATGCCCCTGTCCTAGTAAAGGAATAAAGTTTTTCTAGTATATACTATTCTAGATACTTAGGGGAATAATATATTTTATTAACTATATCCTATTTTTAACTATAAAAATATTATAATAAGAATTTATTTAGGATTTAACTTTAGTTATATAGTACTAGTAAAGATATAATATTTGTAGACTTTATAGATATTTTTAAACTTTTATATAAGGTAATAATAAAAAAGTACTATATAGGCTATAGGGAATATAATATACTTCCTTATTTATTAGAGGAGGTAGCTTTTTTAGTTATATACTAAGTAGGAGGCCTACCTTAGCTTAAAAATAATAAGGATAGCCTAGGACTTATTTTAATATTAGAGACCTGCTTTTAAAGAGTTTTATATTAGTAGTAGATATTTGTCTAGGCTTACTTTAAAGTATATTAGTAGTATGCTTTTATATATAGTAGCTATCTTCTTATTTACTTTATTGCCCTCTTCTTACTTTTTACTTACTTAGCTCTAGCTATATATTAAACTTTATCTAAATCTTTATATATTAGTAAAGACTATTAATATTATTATTTTAGCTAGCTCTAAGAATAAGGAGCTTGTATTTGATAGGATAGTTAAGCTTATAATATATTAAAGGTTTTTTTAAGGAATATATTAGATAGAGTTGCTAGCTTAGGCTATAGTAGAGAGTAGTATATAGAAAATTTAATAAGCTATAAAGCTTTTAGAGCTAGTATATATTTTAACCTTCTATAAGTAGTAGCTAGAGATAGAAGTGTAAAGGAATTATATCTAGGCTTAGAAATGTTAAAAGCTATAGAATAGTGATTGGATATATAGAGTATTAAAAAATATATTAAAAGGGGCTATTATAAAAAGGTAAAAGGTAAGTATTTAAATTTTATTTAGATAATTTTAATATTAGAATATAAGCTAATAGTATTATAATCTTAATATTAATATTACTAGGTATTAAGTAGGTCTATAGGTGTAAGGGTTATAGGGTATTTGTTTTAGAATAAGTGAGGTAGTTAAGTAGTATTTATAAAATATAGGTAAAAAGTATATATCTAAGTATAAAAATATAGTTATTTTTAGATTAACTATTAGAAGATCTTAGAAGGGAAACTAGATAGTATATAGTAGAACTTGTAGTTTATATAGATATTTTCTTTCTAAGCTCTTTTTAAGCTATTTAGTTAATTGAACTTCTTTTATTTAATTAGTTTATTTATTATATATTTAATCTTTTTTTTATTGTACTTTATTACCTTATGTAGCCTAAGCTGTAGCTAGGCTATGATAAATAGCTGTAAGAATAGTATTTAATAATAGAACTACTACTTATAATAAGTAAGTGATATTATAAGTTATAATAGACTAGTACTTATAAAGGTTAGAAGTAGCTAAGACCTAGTAGGAAAATAAGGATAGGGTAATTATAGCTAGGTATTAAGGAGAGAGGAAAAAAGTTATATAAAAGAGAAAAGAATAATTAGTAGTGACTAATGTTATGACTTAGCTATGATGTAGGCTGTAAGAAGGTAGTAGTTTATAGTAAGACTAAGTAAAATTATATATAGAAAATAGTTAGTTAGGAAGTTAGATAAGATAAAGACTAACTAATTAGATAAAGGAATATTTAATAGGTTAGATAGGACTATATATAATAGATTAGTTTATTTAAAGCTTAACTAACTAATTAGAAATATATAGAAGGAAATATCTATATAAGCTATAAAATCCTTATATCTAGTTTATCTTTCTAGACTCTTTAATAATTAATTTAAATATAAGTATACCCCTATACTTAGATATATACTTTTTACTTATATCTTATAAGTACTATTTAACTACTTTATTTATATTATAGTAGGCCCCCTTTAAATCTAATACTTATATTAACTAGACTTACTTAATACTAGGTAATACTAATATTAGATTATAGTAATTAATATAATAATTACTAATAAGTTAAGGAGAGCTTAGAAGGGAAATAAATATATAAGCTATAGTTTCTACTAACTATCTAGTTTTATCTTTTAAGATATTATAGTATTAAACTTAAATATAACTATATATAAGGAAAGGTTAAGATTATAATTAATTTTAGATAGAAATTAATAAAAATAGAGGAGAGAGTATTTATATTAAATATATAGTAGTAAAACTAGTCTTATATCTTCTAAGGCCCCTATTTTCCTTAAGCTATATAGGGACTATAAGAGGCCTTAATAGCTGTAGTAGCTATGGTGGCTATGGTGGCTTTGATCTTAATAGCTATAGTGGGTATAGTGGCTATAGTAGTTAAGATCTTAATAAATTTTAAGAGTATATAGTATAAGAAATAGTGGGGATGAGCTAGGTACTTTAATGTAGAAAATAGTGCCCTTAGGAATGTAAATATAGTAATGCCTATAATTAAGGGTATCTTTATAATAGTAGCTATTTTGGTAATGGAGGGTAGCTTTGTAATTATAGCTGTTTTTATAATTGAGGGTGTCTTTATAGTAGTAGCTATTTTAGTAATTGAGGGTAGCTTTATAGCTGTAGCTGCTTTTATAATTAAGAATAGAAGATGGGAATAAAAAGAGGAATGGAAAGAGGAATAAAAAGAGAAATAGAAAGAAAAATAGAAAGAGGAATAAAGAGAGAAATAGGAAGAGAAATAAAAAGAGAAATAGAAAGAGGAATAAAAAGGGGAATAAAGAGATACTTAGAGGAATGGAAAGAGGAATAGAAAAGAAAATAATAAGGTAATAAAAAGAGGAAATGTATATGATAGGTGGGGGCTTGTAATAGCTAGCTAGGTAGTTATAATAAGATTAAAAATTTGTAATAACTAAAGATAGTTGTAATAACCTAATATATTTATAATAATAGGAAAATATATATAATAGGTAGGTACTTATAATATCCTTATAATTATAATAATAGCTAAGGGGGGATTTATAATAACTAAAGATAGTTATGATAATAAGAATTATATATAATAGCTAAGTACTTATAATAGCTAGCTAAGTACTTATAATAAGAGTAGAAGTTTACAATAATAACTAAAGTTAGATTTATAATAACTAAAGATAGTTATAATAACCTAATATATTTATAATAATAAGAAAATATATATAATAGGTAAGTGCTTATAATATCCTTATAATTATAATAATAGCTAGGGTTAGATTTATAATAACTAAAGATAGTTATAATAATAAGAAATATATAAGATAGGTAGGTGTTTGTGATAGCTAGCTGGGTGTTTATAATAGCTACTTAGGTACTTGCGATAAGAGTAGAAATTTGCAATAACAGGAAATATGTAATAGGTAAGTGCTTATAATATCTTTGTAATCATAATGATGGCTAGGGTTAGATTTATAATAATTAAAGATAGTTATAATAACTTAATATATTTATAATAATAGGAAATATATATAATAAGTAGGTACTTGTAATATCTCTAGAATTGTAATAATGGCTAGGGTTAGCTTTATAATAACTAAAGATAGTTGTGATAATAGGAAATGTATATAATAGCTAGGTGTTTATAATAGCTAGCTAGGTGCTTATAATAAGAGTAGAAGTTTATAATAATAGCTAAAATTAGATTTATAATAATTAAAAATAGTTATAATAACTTAATATATTTGTAATGATAGGAAATGTATATAATAGGTAAGTGTTTATAATATCTTTATAATTGTGATGATGGCTAGGGGGGGATTTATAATAACTAAAGATAGTTGTGATGATAGGAATTATATATAATAGCTAAGTGTTTATAATGGCTAAATAAGTGTTTGTAATAAGAGTAGAAGTTTGTAATAATGGCTAGGGTCAGATTTGTAATAACTAAAAATAGTTATAATAACCTAATATATTTATAATAATAGAAAATATATATAATAAGTAGGTGTTTATAATATTTTTATAATTATAATAATAGCTAGGGTTAGATTTATAATAACTAAAGGTAGTTATAATAATAGGAAATATATATAATAGCTAAATGCTTGTAATAGCTAGCTGGGTGCTTGTGATAAGAGTAGAAGTTTATAATAATAGGAAAATATATAATAAATAAGTGCTTATAATATCTTTAGAATTATAATAATAGCTAAGGTTAGCTTTATAATAACTAAAGATAATTATAATAATAGGAAATATATATAATAGCTAAGTGCTTGTAATAAGAGTAGAAATTTATAATAATAGGAAGTATATAATAAATAGGTACTTATAATATCCTTATAATCACGATAATAGCTAGGGTTAGCTTTATAATAACTAAAGATAGTTATAATAATAGGAAATATATATAATAGGTAAGTACTTATAATATCCCTATAATTATAATGACAGCTAGAGTTAGATTTATAATAACTAAAGATAGTTGTAATAACCTAATATATTTATAATAATGGGAAATATATATAATAGGTAGGTGCTTATAATATCCCTAGAATTGTAATAATAGCTAGGGTTAGCTTTATAATAACCTAATATATTTATAATAATAGGAAATGTATATGATAGGTAGGTGTTTATAATATCCTTATAATTACAATGATAGCTAGGGGGGGATTTATAATAACTAATAGTATTTGTAATAACATACTTAATTTATAGTAACTTAAGTATAATGATGATAAGTGGATAGGTAGGGTAGTAGTTGAGAGATGTGCAAGGGTGTGGTGGTTGTAAATTTTGTGTGGGGTAGTTGAGGTAAAATTTGAATGAATGGACTTAAGTTTATATAGAGAGTTGAGTGTGAATCCTGAGATCCTGTAGGTTAGGCTGCTTTAAGTAACTTCTTATATAAAGATTTAATTAATAAAAATAATAATTTATTTTGCTTTATTAGCTTATAGTCATTGTGGCCCATATGTTGTGGAATGCAGGGAGTTTCGTTTGCTTGCTGGGATCGGTCCACTCGGATGGTCTGCTGCTGCTCGACTCCTATTGCTCTATGTATGTTCCCAAATTTCCACTTATAATAGGACACCCGAAAGTCCGGCTGACTAGTTGAACGGATTGCGAATCTTCCAGGGAGGCTAGCCGAATATCATACTTCCGTTTGGCAAGGCCCAGGACGTAGCGACTGGCCGACAGAAGATCGGTCTTGGCTGTGGTATCTGTACCTCGCGACATTTCCTCTAAGAAATGATCCAGGTGAAGCTCCGACCGAGCATACGCCGAATCAAAGTCAGGGCATAGCGTCAGTGGGAAGGAGAGGCGAAATGACAATGTAAGAACGACAATGAACCGGGTCCAGTCATTGATTGTAAATGAAAGAATGGAGGAATCATCTAGGTTGAGAACAAAATCTAGAAAAGCCCTAATCTTCTTAATCGCGCTATAGACTTTCGGTAAGGGCGGGCAAAAGCCAGTCGTCCTAGTAGCTAAGTATGTCTTGGAGACTGGTAAGACAAGCAGGCTGCCGAAATCAAGGAAGATATCGACGAACATAGCTTGCATTCGAATCGCTCCTTGTCTTTTTGTCAGTCTCTCTCTATGGTCTTCTTCAGAATAGATCACCCTACCTAGTCCTGTAATGAGTTGCTTTCTGGCTGGCTGCAACTCTAAGAACTCTTGTTCGAGTCTTCTCAGAATTAATTGACAGTCGGTGGCCATCTGCAAGTCTTGCTCCTTAATCGTCGCAGATACATCCGCGAACAGACTCGAAGTTCGGACAAGAGCCACCAGTGTGCTATCACCATCAACCTGAGCATTGTGGTGGAGAGTTTCGACAGCGAGACTGGTCCACGACGGACGACTGATAGGCAGGTCTCGTTCCCCTCTCCAGATAACAACATATCTGTCGATAAACCAATACGTGAGAATAGATGACAATGCTGAGACTTTCGTACAGTTTATCTTACGTGAGAGTGAGATACAAATAGGCAAGATACAGTCGGATCTTGTCAAGTTCCTCATCTGTCACTTTCCTGTGCAAAGGATTAGAGGGTGTGAGAAAGTCCTCGTCCAAGTGAAGATCGTGCACAAGATCACCGGCGATCCGCAGACAGTGGTCTAAATATCTATCCTTCGGCCGCAAGTGGAAGGGATGCCTTTTGGCATTAGTTGTGAGGTATGTAAAAGTACTTCAGGATTACAACATACCATGCGCAATATATAAGGAGGCCCTGTAGAAGTTCGAGAGTCCTCTCGCCACCAGAGACATACTTCAGACCAAGAGCTTTCCGAAACTCATCATCATACAAACCGTGTTTCTGCACCATCGTGGATCCCGATGCGACTGTTAAGATGGCTAGAAGAACAAAGGGTTTCGTCGCAGCGAGATGCGGGATGGTAATATCATCGGGGAATTCTATAAAAGGCAGGTAACTAATTGTAGACCTGAAGCTTTTGAGGAGAGCTTCCGCGGATGCCATATCGAACAAGGGTTGACGCCAGATGTTACTGTTTACACTGGGTTGGTTTGCGAGACCGACAAGTTGGCTTGTTGTTTTCAAACTATCGCCAGACCCTGTCTCAAACAGTATTGACGTAATAGCATCGTCATGTAAGCCTTGCAGAGTCTCGATGGTGTTATTGAAATCAACTTTGACCGGTACGGCGTAATTAATGCTGAAGGTGCCAAGATGGGCTGGCGACTGAGGCGTGGGTTCGTTATCACTCGGGCTAGTTGAAGGAATATATCAGGCAATGAGCAAGGAACTGGCAAGAGTCATTCTTACGCCGATATGCGTCCCCGTCGACGAGGTCGTGACTTGGTACGCATAACGCACTCTCTTTTCCAGGCGAGACATCTAGCATAGGGAATGAGCATGGACTTGTGAGAATACGGAGCTTGTCAAAGCAATAATTACTTACCTGGCACACACACCTGGCTGCTCGCTAGCCTGGCATCTAGCCCTGGCTGTGCGACAGTGCTCACACGCGATGGGGTTGCGTATCGAATGGCCGTTTTGCGTCGCAGGGCTCATTGTGACGTCTGAAACAATCGCTACAAGGCGAAATCGGGCAAATTGATCGGGCAAATCTGAACCAAGCTTTGCGCTGGCGCAACGGCACTAAAGTCCAAGTATCGTTTTCAGTCGACCGTGATGCCGACCGGATGTAGACTACATCGTGTTGAGACTTGAAGAAGCGGTCAGATGCTGACTGATTCCAATTGATTGGTCATCCCCCGGGCTAGATCGGTACGGTCGGTGCAATTGTCCCCGATTTGAGTGGAGAGAATGGCGACATCCCGTTAGTGGCCCGGATGTAGGATGCACCCACCATCAGATCGGTCCATCTCTTTTCCAGCGGGGCCGAGATTGTTTACAGTATCGCCCGCTTCAATAGTACGTCGCCTTCAGATGAAGTTGTTTACTCGTGCAAGACTAGATCTTGTTGAAAGAACTGCCCCGATAATTTTGATAATGATTAGAATATTCCGGAGATTAATAATGATGCTAATGCCGTTACAGCGTCTGATAAGTGTATAAAACGCCTTGGGCGAATACGGAGGTCTCTCCATGTTTTTCATTCAAACTCACCTTTACATTCAATTTATTACTACACCTTCTCCAAAATTCGTCAACTGAAAGGCGATTATGGCCTTTACCGACTCTCTTCACGACATTGTTCGAGATGCCCCGCTGGGACAGCTCCTGCGCTTCCTCACCGATAATCGCTTGTTCAAGTATCCAGAAGAGCAACCAGACTTTGAACTTCCTGATGCGTGGATTCGTATCATAAGAGATGTAGGGCTTCGTGGGACAAGAAACATTGGGCCAGCGACGCCTTGGAATATTGCGAACTAACGCCCAGATCAGAATGATATCAGCGATACTACTACAGACGGACTAGATACCGAGAGCAAGGATTTCAACGAAGAAAATACCATCTATATGACGCCCAAGGTCACCGACGACGGTATCATTCTAGTCGATTGGTACTCCGACCAAGATCCCGCCAATCCGCACAACTGGTCGAATCTTCGTCGTGTCCTTCTCGCCTCGCTGATCTGCCTCTACACATTCGTCGTATACCTGAGCTCAGCTATATATGCACCTTCAACGCAAGGGGTTATGGAGAGGTTCGGTGTCAGCAATCTGAAGGCAACGCTTGGTCTCGCTATGTATGTGCTGGGGTATGGTGTGGGCCCATTGCTCTTCTCGCCGCTTGGAGAGATCCCTCGTATCGGGCGTAACCTGGTCTACATCATCACATTTGGGTTATTTGTTATTTTCTCGATTCCAACGGCTTTTGTGGATACCTTTGCAGGTCTTATCGTGTTGCGATTCCTGCAGGGGTTCTTTGGGTCTCCTTGCTTAGCCTCAGGTGGTGCTTCGTTAGGCGATATGTATGACATGGTGCATCTGCCCTTTGCTATGGTCGCTTGGGTTGGCGCTATGTCTTGTGGTCGTAAGTTCTCCTCCCAGCCGTTTGGTATGTCATCACTAACTATGTGGTAGCCTCGCTTGGGCCCCTACTTAGCGGATTCGCCGTGGAAGCAAAAAACTGGCGCTGGTCCATGTACGAATCAATCTGGGTATCAGTGCCGGTACTGATTGCCCTTTTCGTCTGTATGCCAGAGACGAGCGGCCCCAACATCTTACTGCGACGCGCCCAACGCCTACGCAAGTTTACCGGCAGCCAGAAGTTAATGTCCCAGAGCGAAATCGACCAGGCACACCTCACAGTCTCCAGCATAGCTACGGATGCCCTAATCAAACCCTTGGAAATCACTCTTAAAGACCCAGCGGTGCTGTTTGTTCAGGTCTACGCAGCTATCGTCTATGCTATCTACTATTCCTGTAAGTGATCTGTGACTTTGTTGCGGTATCCAGCTGACCATTTAGATTTTGAGGTATTCCCACTGGTGTATCCAGTTTTTTACGGCATGAATCTTGGCGAGGTTGGCCTCGTCTTCCTCTGCATTGCTGTTGGGTGCATTTTCGCTATTATCCTTTATGGTTTATACCTGTACCATGTGCTCACACCACGGATAAAAAAGTCCGGTATCCCCCAACAAGAGACTGTACTCTTACCCGGGCTTCCATCATCCTTTGGGCCGACCATTGGCCTATTCATATTCGCTTGGACGGCAAAGGCTTCTATCCACTGGATCGTCCCGACCATTGGAATCACAATCTACGCTGGCTCCGTGTTTACCGTGCTGCAGTGTATATTTCTCTATATCCCCCTGAGCTACCCTCAATACGCTGCCTCCCTCTTCGCCGCTAATGACTTCTTCCGAAGTGCATTGGCCAGCGGCAGTATTCTATTTGCGCACCCGTTATATAAGAATCTCGGGTTTGCCAAAGGCACCAGCCTCCTTGGTGGCTTGAGCGTTATTGGCATCTTGGGTATGTGGCTGCTATTCTTTTATGGTGCTAAGCTGCGAGCTCTCAGCAAGTTCGCGACATAAGGTTGCCACTATGAAAAAGTTCTGTCGCGCTATTCACTTGATCGTTTTGCATTAAGTTAGACTTGTCAAATTAGAATGGGGACGTTTTAGAGGGTGATGGGAGAGAAGTTAATTGGGAGTGGCTCAGCCAGGCCATAACTTCTTGTAAGATAGCAGCGCTGTGGGTTGTAAGATAAGATAAAGGCAATACACCACACTCCTATATAAAATAAGTTTTGAAACTTCCTTACTTCTCTGAATATTACTTCCCACTGTTTTCTCACTATTATCAATTGAATTGTAACAAAAGCCTTGTCTAGGTGAATGATAATCTATTAACCGTCGAGCAGATTCTCACTCAACTAGTAAGACCCCAATACTCAGGAGGTTCGTAATGCAAAATATAACTTCATCAGAGAGATAGAAATATATACCTACCCAAATAAAAGTCTAGTTATTAAACCTTTAGAACATTTTCCTCCCTAACTAAGAGTAATATGTTCCTTTTATATTCATACATAAGAGTCAACGCAATGCTAGGTTGAAGTGTTTTATAGATGAGAAATAAGAGATACAGTGCTTTCTATTTAGGGCAAGTTGCTAAACTGAAAATTTGTTAGAGGCTAACCTCGCCCCAGTATCCAAGACTGAGGACTGCTTTTTCACTTATGCGCGTCATTACGTCTATGTAGATGTAATATCTTAGCTAATCATTGTATGAACGCTTTTGTTCCCGAAGTTTCCTTGTCCCCAAACCATGACCAAATATCGTTAAGCAGCAGACCAGGGACCTCATAAGCGGCAAAATGGCCACCATGATTGTTCACAGTCCTCTTCAGGACATTTCCTCCCCGCTTTGCCCATTCCAACGGCATGCGATAGGTAAGATCGTAAGGGTACTGGCTAATAGCGACTGGGATCTCTACTTGCGGCAGGATGCCAAAGTCGAGGGTAGCGAAACCCCCGTCGCCTTGTACCTCTTTGTAGAAGCGCATGCCGCCGTATGGACCTTGAATGTAATACATCATTGACCAGGTAATAATTTCTTCGGGGGTCCAAGTCGTGATGGCTGGGTCAACAACTTTTGCCATCAGAGAATACATCCACATCGCATTACCCAGGGGCGAGTCCGTCATACCGAATGCGACCGTTAGTGGTTCAGTGGACTGAATTAAACGGTACCCGGATGCCTTGTTGATATAAGTCTCCAGGATGTTGATGTACGCAACCTCGTCGGGTGTTGCTCGCCCCTCCGCGAGCAGGCGTATGTCGTTTTCCCCAGGCTGGATGATCCAGAAATTGCTAAGTGCCGAGATGACATTTTTGGGAAATAGATGAGCCTGATAGCGAAGGATGACACCACCAAAATCTCCGCCTTGAATGACATACTTGGAGTAACCGAGCTGGCGCATCAGCTCGTTGAAAGCATACGACGCGTCGACGGGACCGAAGCCAGAATGTTGCGGCGCGGGAGAGAAACCAAATCCTGGAATAGAGGGTGCCACAACATGGAACGCCGGTACGGATGCATTAGGCGGGTTTGTCAGGCTGCCAATAATGTTGCTGACTTCGAGGAATGAGCCTGGCCACCCATGGATGAATAGCAGCGGAATAGCATCCGACCGGGGTGAGCGGTGATGCACAAAGTGCAGTGGCACTGAATAGTTGGCATTGTTGATCACCGGCTCGACAACGGTCGTGAACTGCTCGAGTCTTGGCAGTCTGTTAGAAAGTATACCAGCAGTGTTCGTCCGGTATATCACTTACTTTTGGTTGATGGATTCTTCTGTTGCGTCCCAGCTATACTCATTGACCCAGAAATCACGAATATTGGTGAAGTTTTCAGCACTCGGGCCGTCACCCGTCGCATTTATAAACACTGGGGCTCTTGCGAGCGCAACACGCTGCCGAGTGTCCTCAATGAAATCCCGATCAACATGGATTCGAAATGGCTTGGGTGTCTTGCTAAAGGTAGCATTAACATTTGGTACTGAAAATATGCTTGCAGCAGCACAGAGGACAGGGCCAAAGCCAAAGGTTAGTAGGTAGAGTAACTGCATGTTTTCCTGTTATTGTGAACAACTTAATGGAGGCCACTGCTCTTGAGAAACATCTTTATTATTTATACTTAAGTGGCAGTTAGGCTGGGATATCATGCTTAATCGTTGAGATGTTGCTAAGATGAACGCATACGCCGGAAAACGGAGACGAGGAGTTGCTCTCGACGTGGCTCACCTCTACATCCGGATGCAGGGAGTAAGCGAGCCGCCTTGGAATCCATGATCTATGTCTATATCCGCCTGGAGACCGGGTGTGCCAACATCGCTATCGATGATATAATAATTCTCAAAATCTCCACTCTATAGTTCCCAAAGCTATATCCGGGAGGTTTTCGGATATCAAGAGTAATAATGTGTCCGTCCCTTATATCCTGTAACAGGTAGCTAGCCGACACGTACTATCTGCTAGAGGGCACCGGAGGCATCTAGATTATAGGTAATACGAGGGACTGTATCCGCATGCGATACGGAGATAGCTGATCTTTTCGCCGACTACTACTACTACTACTACTACTACTACTACTACTACTACTACTACTACTACTACTACTACTACTACTACTACTGAAACAAGGGCTCGACGTAATGTGCCGAATTACATAGAATCTGGCCTGTGCACTCATCGAGGTTCTTTTAAATGCGGGTAGGACCAGTGCCTACGACGAGTCAGGAAGCCCAATGGAACAGGGGTTTAGTAACGCGTTATTCTGGCACCCTGGCCGGGACTGTCGATATGTCGACCAAACAAAAAAAAAAAAAAAAAAAAA
>JUDQ01000645.1:0-12229 GCA_000812075.1 Scedosporium aurantiacum
GGGGGTAGCGAAAAGAGAAAGTAGAAAGTGGTTTAAAAGGCGTTTGGTCTGTGAGTGTGGTTTCCTGAATTGGCGGATTTGGGAATGAAATAGTAGGGCCCCTCAATCTCTCAGTCCAAGCAGGCCGATTGAGATGAAATATACTTCGAGAAGTGTCGGTCAACGCCGACATGTTCTGAGAGGATCATGAGATGTCGGGGCAAAGGGTTGCATGTCGTCTGCATTAGTGGAAGATGTTAATTGTAATTGCCTTTTCGTTGCGGGCAAATGCCGAACCAAAACAAAACGACTTGCGGGTTGGTGCTTGTAGGCGGGCAAATGCCGAACTAAAGCAAGTTGCGAGGTGGGTTCTCGGAGGCGGGCAGATGCCGACTAAGAACGGCCGAATATAATGACGCTAGCTCGCCGAGGTGATCTTAAGTGCTTCTTCCTCGATGACCAATCATGAACCGCAGATATTGGCGAAACTATTCACTTCCGATAACCGCTTCGATGAACCGCCTTTGGCTTTGTCACAGGAATGAGGGGAACCCCAGGTTTCAATGCCGGATAAGAGGCCGAAAAAAAACAACTGCGTAGCCAACACGAAGGCCAGTGATGAGAAGGAGACGCGTTACCATGAAAATAGAATAGAGAATAAAATATCCTTGGTTTTTGCTATCATAATAATTTTAATAATAATAATTTATTAAAGTATATCTAAGAAAAAAATTTTTTTTTTATATATTTTCTTTACGTTAAGTTAGAAATCAGACCCGACACTATAATCTTATCTTTATATCTTAGGGTTAAGGTTAGCGACCTTCGTCACCCTCTATGAAAAAAAAAAAAAAAAAAAAAAAAAAAATCTATAGATATAAGCAGACAAAAGCATTCTTCACGCCGCGTTAACTGCTACAGCAGTACTAGAACTCGTCCGGCACTAAGAAATTTCCGCTCAGGACTTGGGGATAGTAGAACAGCGCGCTTTCTTCCGTAATGACGTTAATGTCGTGAACTTCAAAGCCCGCCTTCCGGCTCAGTATAACTCCTTCACGAGCCCGATCGATCATCTCCTCTTCGTAGTCGTTGAGTGCCTGTTTTATCGTCTTCTCGCCAGATTGCACATGACGCAGTTGAAGTCTTAGCTTGTAGGCGTCGAAGACACCGTGATTGGCAGCCTCGCCGCGGTCTGCAAGAAAAGAGTCCTTCTGGTAAGCTCGTTGTTCCTCTCCTGCGGTTAAGGGGAAGAGAGATGATAGAAATAAACTTACACATAGTCATGGGATGCACAGAATCTCCGAGGAGAGTTACGTATGGCGATGATGGCCAAGGCTCAGTGATCCAATCCTGGAGTTTGATGTCCAGCACTTCGGCGTCTTCGGGAATATTGTTGAACGCTTCTCGGAGTTCCCTGAAGAACCCGGTGCCTTCGCTCGCGGCCTCGCGAATCTTCTGAAGCCGCTCGGTCCTGGATAGGTTGGGGGGCACACTGTTCTCATGCCCAATCGTCCAGCTCATATTAAGCTGGGCTTCGAAGAACTCGTTCTCGGTGCCCTTGCTACCGTTGACTTCTGGCGTAGAGATTGTCGAGAAGAAAATGAACTTGCCATTCGGATGGGAACCGTGGAAGAAGATGGGGCTGAGATTGCGGAAAAGAGCAATCTTCTCGGGGCTAAGCCGCATCTTAATGCCGACGAAGCCCAGCGGGAAGGTGTATAGCTCAGACTTGGCATCGCCGAGCAGCTGGCGCTTGATCTTGCTATTTTTTCCCTCTGCGCAGGCAACAAAGCATCCCTCGACCTTCTTGCCATTAGAGAGCGAGACGACGACACCGTCGTCACTGGGATCCCACCCAGTAACGGTCACTCCCCAGTTGATATTGACACCGTGAGTCAAAGTCTCCCGAAGTTTCAATCGTGACACGCGGAGATGAGGACCTCCGAAACTTTCGGTCTTGGCCTCTCCTGTTTCGAGGTTAAAGAATCGATATGGTATGGATTCTTATCAACATAAGTTAGCTTCACTCTTTGGTCAGAAGAATCCAGAAGCGGATGTAGCTCACCTATGTTCAGAGTTCGTGGATCGTTATGCAGTGCATATATAGTAGCGAATGTCTCCGGCGTGACCATGGTTTTTAAAGCAGGAATACACCAATGAAGGGTGATGCCCCAGCCACCGTAACGAGAGTGAAGAGCTTCGTCACGCTCATACAGCTGGTATGGAATATTATCCCTCGTTAAGGCCTGGGCCAATATCAGTCCAACGAGACCGCCCCCGACAATAATAACAGGCTTTTGGAGTCTGTTAACCATCTTATTTGCTTATTTGCTTTAAATGCCTGCTTTCTTTGTTTCTTTGCTGTAGTAGACACATATGAAATTGATAGATAGATAAGGAATAAGGTGCAGAATAAAATGAAGAAGAAGTTAGAAAGAAGTGGGAGTATCTAATAATGAATGGCGGTTAGGATGTTTATCTAAGTAGCCTGTGGCATTAGTGGACTATTTAGGGAAAAAAAAAAAAAAATCACGGAGAACACAAGTAGTCCGTCGGAGTCCATGCCCAGATTGTCATTACCAAATTGGGATCTCTTATTAGCATGCCAATTATCACAGACTGTGATAATGAGAATCACAAAACTCAATAAAGCAAGTGTGGGGTAATACTATCACAACACCAGCACTCATCCTCCCGGTGCAACCGATGAGGTGGGCTTCCGACTATCCCAAATATGGTTCAGTCAGGTGTAACTGGTAGGGCCGTAGGCTTTCTACAATAAAGTTCTCTCATACGGATACGGCAGCAAACCTCCACAAACTACTACATTAAGTCCTGCAAGAATGCTCCATTCATTCTCTCGCGGACCAATACGGATCGTGTGGGTAGCGCCGACTATGATTGTTATCTGTGGAATTGGGGCAAAATGGTTTCAGGCGCTAACATAGGATCAATCCGCTTAATGCGGGGAAGGATGATAACATTGATTTCACGGAAACGAATTCTTGATCCGCTAAGCTGTGGTCGGGGATGTCGTCTGCCGCCTTGAATACCGTTTATCATGTTCTCGATTGGTCGGGAAGCAGTAACGTTGAGTAAGTCACCTGCTTTGCCTATTGTCGCCTCAAGAGTAAAGCCTCCTGACAACCCCCTTTCGATTCGAAGTGTGACACCTGACATGTTTAAAAACGGCCATGGGAAATATGTCAAGATACTGATGGAGTTTTCGAGTCATTCCTCTTTTATCTCCACTTCCCATTAGTCGGCTACTTGGAAGAAACGAAGAAAAAGAAAAAGAAAAAGAAAAAAGACCCACGGCCAAAGCATCTCCTGTTTCTCTCTGCTTGCTCATCTCATCGTTGCCATGCCTGCCATATCACCTACGCCCACGGCCATTGCTGTCGCTTCTGTAGTGATCGCTCTGACTGTTATTTGGAGAGTCCTGAAGATCGGAAGCAGAGACCCTCGATACCCTCCGGGACCTCCAACTGTACCTCTTCTCGGAAATGCCCATCTGATAGCGAAGTCAGATTTCTGGAGAATGTAAAGCATATAAAAAATTCCATGACTACCACTGAGTGAGTACCGAAGGCTAACTTTTCTTGGTGCCTCCATGTAAGATTTCCAGAATGGGTTCAGAGATACGGAAAAGTCTTCTCTTTGAAGATTGGACCGGGAACAATGATCGTGCTCTGTGACCGAGAGGCCGTCCATAAGATCCTTGTCGAGCAGGGAAGTTCGACTTCCGACCGCCCGCCTAACTACGTCAGCAACTTCATCACCAGGGGCGAGCATTTGATCCTCCAGAATCTAGACGCTGCTGGGCGATTGAAGCGAAAGATCATCACACAGAACTTTTCCCAGCGGGAGATGGACCAGAAGCACACCAAAACCCAAGCAGCTGAGTATGTTTCCCGCACATACAAGGTGTACCTTTCCGACAGTGACTTTCATGCGTGACCTAACTCCTCTTTACCAGAGCTGCCGTACTTATGAAAAACTACCTCGATCAGCCCGAAGGATTTCAGAATGAACTTCGTCGATACGCCACCTCGGTGATTACCTCCATTACTTGGGGCTACCGCGCAGAAGATACGAATTCGTTTGCATACCGTGTTTGTACCACCAATTCAACACACTTTATCTAATTGCACCTATTGACAAGGTTTCTCTTGTTCTATAAAACTACAGATTTACTTGATCAGGTTCGTACTTCTCGTCTTATAAACGAGACATACTATGGAAATTTGCTCATTCGAGACTATAGTGGTTCCCAGCGACCGAATTTGGCGCCAACCCTCCCGTAGAGTTATTTCCTTTCCTAGCTTGGATTCCTTCTTCTCTTGCGTTTTGGAAAAGACGAGCCATCGTCCTCAGGGATGAGATGGATAAGACATGGAGTGAATTTCGCCAGCTTGTGGATGCCCGCCGTGCTCGAGGCGGACGCCGCAACAGTATTATCGACAATCTGCTAGACGAGTATGAGACTAAGGGATGGCCGAAGGAGCTTTCCCAACATGGACTCAACAACCTTATGGGGGAGATTGTTGAAGGAGGCTCGGATACAACGGCTTCGTTGCTTATGACTCTCATTTAGTTGATTACGGTGAATCCTAGAGTGCAAGTGAGAGCCCGAGAGGAGATCGACGCCGTATGTGGGACGGATCGATCCCCGAATTGGTCTGATTTCCCTAACCTCCCTTACATCAACTGCATTGTGAAAGAGTCTGCTCGATGGAGGCCAGGGTAAGTGAAACCGAATTTACATCTTCTTTACCGTCATTAAATTAACCTTCATTTAGCGGAGTTTCCCTTCCTCACGTTGCGCGCCAAGGTAAGTGTCATTTCCAAGCGATTTCTCTGCCATTACTTACAGGCGGGCTAACAAATGTCCCACCAGACACCGAATACAAGGGGATGCTGATCCCCAAGGGCGCTTCTTTGTTACTTGCGATGCAACCCTTGCACTACGATGAAAATGTCCACACCGACGTGGAAGCCTTCAATCCCGATCGCTATCTCGATTCCCCCGCTCTTGCTCACGAGTATGCTGCTGGTTCTGACTTCAATCGCCGAGATCACTACATCTACGGTACTGGTCGTCGAATCTGCCCTGGAATACATCTGGCAGAACGTAGCCTGTGGAGAATCACGGCAAAGATCCTCTGGGGCTTTGAATTTACGAAGGCTATCAACCCTGTCACTAGAAAGCCCGTGGAAATCGACCTTTTCGCTTACACATCTGGTGCTGCGGCGTCTCCTAAGCCATACAAGCTTAATATCAAGGTTAGAAGTGAAGCGCATAAGACTACAATCGAAAGGGAATTTGCAGAAGCGCAGAATTATATGAAACAATTTAAAGATAACTAAGGTTTTTTTTATATTTTTTTAAAGTAGTTATATATTTATTTATACTACTTAAAAATATTATAATTGTTACGATCCTAACACGCGCTCTCAGGTATATCAGGTGGGTACAGCTAGTGTTGGGGTTGAGGGTGCCTGTTATGAAGTGAGGCAATCAAGCAGTATTCACGATATTGGTATGAGAAGTGTGTATTCAAGTGTAGGGGTGTAGTTGTACTTGAATTGACTACTGAAGAGTCTGGAAGAACAAACTAGATACATGGGAAACTTCGTAGCTTTTATAGACATGATTCTTCCACCTCTTCTGGGTCGATCGAAACCCTGGGGCTTCGATCACTCCGTAGGTGCGGGCCGCGTCCGCGCAGCTGTTCCCGGCTGTAACATTTCTGCCGCGCGTCACCGCTCTGGGCCTACATAAGGTCGGCCCGTGACAGGTTGATCGGATATTATGTGAATATCAACGTTCTCTCTCGACTATCCCCTCTTTGCGTTGTTAGCCCACTCCCTAGGCCTGGTCCTAGCTATTCTCTATTAAACTATGTCCGCGGGCACGTCCGAGTAAAATCTATTATTCGAAGTCCGAGCTTGTCGCAAATGCTAGGACTAGTACTGGATTTAAGATTGTCGTCGAAGACACCATTTGAGGACTCATATCGAATTCGACCCATCCTTTAGCGATATTTCCAATCTGAGACTCTCCTGGAGGCCGTGGCTGATATAAGCCTGAGCTTTGTGGCTTCATACAGCCGCCGAAGGAGGGGCAAGATACTATCCGAGATGTCCGGGCCGGGCCCTTGTCATGTACCCTCATACCTTCCGTGACCCAGGTTTCATTCGACCCATTAGAGCTTTTCGACCAGAGCTATGCGTAGCGCTTTGTTCCTAACTAGCAATGCGAGGACGAAGATAACCTGGCATATCTCGGCATGTTGCAGAAAGCTGATTCCAGAGGTTGTGGCCATATGCTCATCTCTAGGCTCGAGGGGGTCTAGCTTTAAGTTCTTGCTTGTGCTGAATGTGTGTTCAACCTTCGCCTTTCTTGGCAGAGTGACTGGTGAGGGCAAGTTTAAATTGTCTCTGTAAGCTGAGTACCAGAGGCAGCTTACCATGGCTAGATCAAACACATGCCTTGTAGTTCCCCATGACTCTTAAGCTGAATTTATGCGTGATTTCCTGCGGCGTTGGCTTCGGCGCGACAAAATTCCCCTAGCATTCTACCAAGAATATGCTGCCGGTAACACCGCCATTGCGAAGAGTACGCAAAGACTGATGCTCGATTTCTCAGATCAAAGAGCGGCCATCCGGCGATGTGCCCAGGCAGTCACCATGCCCAAGACTGCAGCTAAAATACTCGAAGAAGTCCTTCTCCACATACACCTCGCTGCCTTGACTTTATAGATTTTGTGTTTGCCGCTCTGTCCCCCCTCCGCTCAACGGCACACCATCTTATCTTGGCTCTCTCAATGTGGTGACTACCTCACTCGTTGCGAAACATACAGTCGAAGTACCGCCAAATATTACCATGGCTAATAGGAGCGAGAGCAGTGGAGTCAGTTCCTGCGTGCTGTTCACAACTCCCGCCGTCGACTCTGCCAACCTTGCCGACCGAAGTAATTCACATCTCATCTCAAAGTTCATTTTGCCCGCAGTTCGTAGTTCCTTCCTCTAGATAAATTTAGACAAATAATAAATTTTTCAAGGATTGGATGAGTAGAGAATTCTCCCTTCGAAGAGAGGGTTGGTATTGTACATATATCTTTACATCGAGGGGACATATCTCGAAGTCGTAACAGTAGTATCTGCAGAGCTTAACTTACAACAGGCCGTTCCCGCCTCTTAAACACATAAGCGAGTAAGCTGGAAGAGCTGTGAGGGCCGATCCAGAGAACAGTTGTGATAACACTGAATCCTGAGATAATGGCCAGACTCCAAGCCATAGTCGCCCAGCCTGCTGAATCCCTTATCAAGCCGCCAAGTAAAGGTCCAGCAAGACAACCTCCTGAAAATGCGACGTTGTACAGACTATATGTCTGCGCGTATGCACCTTTCCTCCCGAATATGCCAGGTCTATCGCGCTCTATGGCCTCGAGAGCGTAAGTCAACTCAGCCAATAGTGGCGTCAAGATGAGGTTCATCGCGAGAGCAATTCCTACTAGCAAGACACACAAAACAACGACCTGTGAGGTGGAATGATGTGTAATAAACCGTAGGAGCACAAAGAGGGGAACCCCAAGGAGGAATCCAGCCGCGGATATCCAACGAGAGCCCCAGTGGTCGGCGACGTAGCCTGCCAGTGGGGACAGGAGTGAGGGCAAGGCTAGCGGAAGAAAGATTAAGCCGGCGTTGAGACTATTCCAGTGGAAAGTCTCAACTACAAACAGTGGAAGGATAGAATCAAAAGCCGTGAGGAGGATGGAATTCGCAAGAATTCCCCAAAGGCTAGCTAAAACCCGGCGAGAAGAGAGAATGATTAGAAAATGAGGACGTTGGTCAGAGCGGCTGGTGCGGCTTGGTGTTGGTCGAAGATCCGCATGCGGTAAGGGAGCCCTAGTTTCCTCCTGAAGAGATGATTCGGTGTTTGCATCCGCCTTTTCCCTGCCAGAAGAGGATGGTGTTTCCCCGAGACTCTGGCCGTCTCCTTTAACCCACTTAGAAGCAATTTTCTTCTCAATCATGATTACCCGGAGGAAGATGTCGACGCCGAGCAGAGCGAAACACATAGCGAACACGGCATAGTATCCACCCTTTTCGAACACAACGCCGCCGAGCAGCGGCGCGAGGAGGAGGCCAAGACCCATGGCTATACTCGCGTATCCTAGCATGCGGCCGACCTCCTTCTGATCGACCGAGTCTACCAGTAGCGCAAGACCGACCGACCACACAACGGCGGCAGAAACGCCTTGGAATATTCGGCCAGCGATAAACATTCCAATGCTCGAGGCTGCACAGAGGAGGGCAGTACTTGCTGCGAGGGCGAGCAATCCTACGAGGAGAGGGAACCGTCGAGAGGAGGTGTGATCGGCGAAATATCCGGTTAGAGCTGGAAACAGAGTTGGTGGAACTTAGTAGCGCGGGGGTTGAGTTGAATGGGATGCTTACGAGACGCGACAAGCACGGCGGCTCCATAGATGGCAAGTAAAATCGAAACCCATCGCTGGACTGAGATTAAAGAAACCATTAGATTTTTTTCTGGCCTTCGTTTTGTTTGTCGGCTAAAGACGGAAAGAAGAAATTCAGCCCAACAGCTGCGATACCTTTGTCCTCGGAGATACCGGCTTTGGTCTGAAGAGCAAACGGCACTACAGGTACAATTACTCCGTAAAGGAACATATCCTGGGCCTCAGAATCAGCAAAGCCTTCAGCCAATTTTTTATAGTGGGCGTTAAAGGCTGAAGTGGAATATTGAAGACTCACGGTAAATATGGCAATGCTAACAGTGGTGACAATTAGTGCTGTAGAGCTCCTAACGGCAAAGCCAATAGGTCTTGTAAGGCTTCTTTCTTTTCTTGTCCACCACATGGTGCAAGTCTCGTCGAAATGGGGTTTGAAGTACGAATATGGAATTGAAAAAAAAAAAAAAAAAAAAAAAAAATTTCTAGTACAAAAATGAGAACTATAGGCACGTGTTTTATAATAGGCATAGGTTCCCGAAGACCCCATGCTCGGGACCGGGCTCCACGGTCCAGCGGACTCCGCGGATGCCGCATGCAGCGACAGTTCATAAGGGATTTCCATTATTCCCCGCCCACCTAATGCACGAGGTGGAGAAGATTGAACAGGCCAACAGGACGGGAGACTATCCTAGAAAAGAACCCGGTATGCATTACTGCTGACACGTTATGACCATCAGTGTGACCGATGTCACGCTCGCTAGGTACACGTACGTAGTGTGCAGCCCGCGTTTCCCGGGGGGGGGTTTTCCGTTCCCGCAGTTACAGGGCAATTTTTTGCGGGCGGCATATTGATTGACCTACCCAGATCGGCTGCGACAGGAACTGTCCCTGTTCCAATTGCAAAAATGTCCAGCTGCACTGCACCTACGCTAGAATGGCCTAAGGATCCGAAGCAGCGCTTGCATGTCTCGAGCCTCTAGTCAGTCCTTCATTTCGTATTTCCATGTCTTGTCCTTGTTAATGGCTAGGTGTACTTACTCATAGGACACACGTAGTGAGAAGAAGATAGATAGCATTGCAGAGGGCATTCAACGAATCGAGAAAATCCTTGGAGCTCCTAGGCTCCTACCAGGTTCGTCACTGGCAACCGGAGAAAACAGCCGGCACCATTGTTCACTCCTTCCTCGACGTTGGCGCCAACTACTCCACCCGATCTCGAAGATGCTCCACCCCCGATATTCGAAGGCAATTCGTCTTTCAGGGCGCACTCCGTTCACGCGAGCGAATTTCTACACGGGGTTCTCGGCTCCAGCGCTTCCGATGTGAGACTTGCGACCGTAGGTTTTACTCTCAGCATGCAGTCGACCAACACATAAACGATATAAATCACGGCTTGAAGAGGGCGGCAGATCAACGTATGAACGATGAAAACCACCTGGCACCATCCTCTCGCCAAGATCATAATTTTACCAGTCTGACTGGAATGAACCAGCAGGCGGTGGCTACACGAAATAGCAGCCGTTCAATAATCAGCAATTTAACAGAACTTCATCAGCGAGGCCACATCTACTAAGTGGTCTACCGCATATTCGTTGATAGATGGCTCTATATAGAAAAAAGTAGTTCTATCTAGGCGATCTACCTTAATATAAGATATAATTTTGCCTTACAGGATAGATATTAGTACCTTTTCTATAGAACCTAATAAGCTTACTATATTACTAAGTTGAGAAACAACCTAACACCCTACAACTATAGTATATACTACTTTTACAGTATTCTCTAGAACTTATTTAAAATTTAATATACTAGTTAGTAAACTATATAATAGCTAAATTATTATATATAATTTCTAATTTTACTATTATAATATTATTAAATAGTAAGCTATATATCTTTAGCTTAGAGATATATACAACCCTAGCCTCTTTAAATACTAATACTAATATAAAAAATTACTATCTCTAGTCTTATATATATATAATACTCTTATACTATATCTTCACTAGCTAATCTAAGAAGGTATACTATAAAGATTATAATAAGATAGGGCCTAGTAATAAGTATAACTTAGTTAAAGCTACTTTTTAATATAATAAAGAAGTAGTTAACTACTTATTAATAGTTATTTATTAAGAAAGCTATATTATCTTAGTAAGTTTAATTATATATATTTAAAAAAAGTAGTAGCTTAAGTAAAGTATATTATATATAAATATAGATATATATTATTAGTATAGCTTAAAACGGAGAAGAGGGTATTACTATATATATTATAATCTTAATACTAGAGGTTAATAGTATTAAGTAGATATAACTAGTATTAAAGTTAAAGTAGTTATCTATTAGTAGTAGAGTAAAATAGTTAAATAGTATTTATAAGATATTAGTAAGAAGTATATATTTAAATATAGGAGTATAATTATATTTAAATTAACTACTAGAAGATCTTAAAAGATAAACTAGATATATAGTAAAACTTATAATTTATATAGATATTTCCCTTTAAGTTCTTCTAAGGTAATTACTAAGCTACTATTATAATTACTATCTCTAATTATTATACTTACTAGTATAATTACTCTAATTACTATAGGTAATTACTATATCCCTAAGTAATTACTTTCTATATTTCTCTAATAGTTATCTCTAGCTACTTACTAGTCTAACTATTTTACTATATATTACTACTCTAGGCTTATATAAAGTTAGCTTATAATATAATATCTCCCCTCCTTTTAGTCTTTATCTTTAAAGACCTATAAATAGACTATCTACCTATTAGCTTTTACTTTTATAAGATCTCTTATCTTCTTCTTATTTTATATTTTTACTAGTTATAGCTAATTATATTAAATAATAATAAAATTTTATTTATTTCCTATCTCTATACTCTCTATTATATTAAAATAATTAATTAAGAGGGTTTTAAAGTTATATTATACTCTCTCTATAAAAAGAAGAATTTAATATATAAGATAGTTAAAGAGATATCTTATTATAAGGAATATACTTATTATTAAAAGTTATATAATATATCTAAAATAACTATTTTATTTAGTAAATAGATTCCTTACCTATTTATAATATTTTCTTATTAACTCTTACTAGTTTCTTAAATTAATATAAAAAGATATTATTTTAATAAAAAAAAAAGAAATTAAAAAGTCTTTTTATTAGCTTTAAAAGGCCTTTTCTAAAAAACTAGTATAGTTATTTTATATTTATAAATAAAAATAAATATTATTAAAAAAAAAGTTAAAGATAGTTTATTAGAATATAAAATTATTAGATAAACTAGAAAAGTTAAATTATTAGAAGTCTAAGGTAGCTATATCTATATAAGTTTCTAATATTATAAATATAATTAATTAGAATTTGATAATATTAAATCTATTATTAATAGATCCTAAGGTTTCTTTAGATACTTCTAATAGAATATAATAAGAAGTTATTAGCTCCCTACTAAATATTTAATAAATTCCTAAATATTAATATTATATTTATAGTTTTTCTATTTAACTAAATATTTAATTTTTCTATTATTATTATTTATTAAGTTAAAGATCTTCTTAGCTTTATAGATATCTTCTTCTACTATAACTTTAATAGATTCTTCTATAAATATATTATTATATACTAGTTTAAATAGTATAATATAGAAAATTAAATAAACTTTTATAATTTTAGGTAACTTTAATTTATAGTTTACTTCTAAAACTTTTTATTTAATTTTAAATAATTTAATTTTCTTATAGTTTAGTTTATTA
>JUDQ01000646.1:0-12048 GCA_000812075.1 Scedosporium aurantiacum
TGTCTCGCAGTGGATATCGGTGGTGAGGAGCCTGACGCCTGTAAACTCCACGCCCCCATTTCCGAAACAAGAAAGTCCAAGAGATCGACCGAAACGCCATAGCAGTGCCGAGCCCGAGAAGTGAGCAACTCCAATCTCTCTGCACTTTGTAGTGCAACAAGCGCCTCCGACCGTCATCCGTGCGCCTCCCCATCCTTTCCGCCGTGTCCAGAAACAACACCCTTCTCCCTCTCTCTCTCCCCTTCATCTCAGCCTTGTCATTTCTGCTTCAGTGCTGTAATACGCTAATGTAGTCTATCTCATCATCGCCGAAATGCGCCCGCGGCAATGATAGTAGTTCATGCAGCCCCAAAAATAAAACGCCCATCCATTGCCCGATTCGTCTTCAGGGACCAGTTCGCCAAGTCCCGTCCTTGACCTGTTTGGTCAAAGTGTCGATGATGGGGCTTACTGCAGGATTGCGAGATGGATTCTGCATCCTCGCTAAGAGCGTCAAATCGAGTTAGGACAGATGGTAGAGTGGATTGATACGAAGAAAATAAGTTTAAAAATCCCAGTCCAACTGTCCAAGCTCTTTGGTGATAAACGCTCGTTTAGACAGTTTCAGGACAGCCGAACCTGCAGCTCTTTAGGCTTTAGCTTACCGGCCCAGCTAACCGCTTCGAGGCATGATTTTCAACATGCACGACCAAGCAAACCCAGAACAACAAGGCACACAACACTTTTGCAAATTGGCATTTTCGAATTGATTGATAATTTTTTTTTTTTCTTTTTTGCTCTTTTTTTACATTTGAACTGTACTTGTAAGATACAACACTGTAACTGTTTTGGTGGCCAATCTTGGACGATGCTTGGAAGCGTAAATCTTTCCTAAAATGGGATGGAAAACGAAGAAAGCCCAGTTTTTTAGCCAGCCTCCCGAATGCAGAAGACAACAGAAGAAGAAGAAGAAGAAGAAAAGGAAGTGTACAGGATGCAAGTGATTTTTTGTGTCCCCTCTCGAGGTACACTCCGATCTAATGCTACTCCGAGGAATAATAAACGCCAGGCTTTATGCACCTAGGACTGGAAATGGAAATAGTGGTGGTGGGTGGAAATACATGTAGAATATGGACCAGAGTTGGCGGAATGAATGACGAGGAAGGGGTATCAGAATAGAAAGAAATAAGATATTGTTAAAAGGATAGTTGTGGGGTCGGCCGTTGAAGCGTAAAGGAGCGTCAGTGTGGATAATCATCACGTTAAAATGTGTTAATAAAAAAAATGAGGTACGAGAAGAGAAGAAAAAGAAAGCCAAGGGGAGGGCAAATTAGGAGGCAGTAAGGGACCTTTGAGGAGCATTGGGTCGGAAGACAGCATTGGTAAGGTAGATGGGCTCGGCGGCCGCAGCTTGAGCGGGAGTAGGAGCGGAAAGGCCCTTGGTAGTGGTGGTAATAGTCTCCTTGGGAAGAGACTGGGACAGAGGAGCTTCGGTCGCAGCGGTGTCTTCAGAACCGCAGAGCATGTCGTGGCTTCGCGCACGATGAAGCTCCTGTCGCTCGGCATCGCTTAGGGTAGGGGAGTCGATGGGAATATTCATCTTGGTAAACTCGCTCTCGACATCGGCGAGAAGAGCGTAGACGTCGCTGTCAGCGTAGACGCGGATGCTCTCGCAGTCTCGTCGGCTGAGGGCAGTCATGGTGCTCTTGTTGTCATTGTCAATGGTAGCAGCTTCTTCAACAAGAGGGTGCTCCAAAATAGTGCTCGGTACGTGAGCAGTGGCGCGGTGGGGGGAGGTAGAGACGGCATGGGTAGCAGGAGCGGTAGTGGTAGAGAAAGCGGTCTTGGTGGGACTACGGGGAGGTGTGGAGATGTTACCAACACCGTTGTATTGCTGTTGGGGAGGGCGGATACCCATAGCTAGCTGCAGGGACTCGGATGCTGCGGCAGCGCCGGTGCCCTGGAGGGTGGCTGCTGCGGCAACGTGCTCGAGAAGCTTTTGGCGAACCCGCGTGCGGCGGTTCTCGGCCTGCTCGAGCTTGGTAACCCAGTCATCAATGGAGGCATCCAACTCGGCGAGGGCCTCTTCTTGCTTAAGCATCGAATCATGGCTGAACTTGGCAACACGCGGAGACCGGAGGTACTGGCAGATGCGGGAGTGAAGATTGCGTCGTCCGGCTCGGAGAGAGGTGTAAGTGCGGCGAAGGTATTCTGTTCGCTCATCTAGGTGGCGGAGTTCCTAAAGTCCCAAGTTAGTCCACTTTCATTTCAACATGCAGGCCAGTGGGGTTTTCATTTTCATTTCACGTACTCTCGACAGGGCCTCCACATCCTCCTTCCTAAGAACTTCGAAGCGGGCGGCTTGGCCTACCGCTTGTCGGTAGAGCTCCGAGACCTCCGTGGTCGTCAAGGCGTTAACGGCATCGACGGCCCTCCAGCCCTTAGGAAGCTGCTCAAAGGCTCGGCGCTCGGCGCTCTGGCTTCGCTTCTTGGAATCGGACCTCTTCAGGAGAGGGCCATTGTTGTTTCGGACGTCGTTCCTCTTCTTAGGGCGGCCCCTGTCCATGATGCTACCCGACTCGGAAACCCCCCTCCTGTGCCCATAGAGAACGGCGTTGGCGCTTCGAGGTTCGTCGGTCTTCGGAGTGCCAATCCTCTCAATGATGCATTGCGTGGGAGTGGTGACCCTGGGGACTTCCCAAGGCTTGGGAGACGCTCGAGATTCGAGGATGGGGGCGGAAATGGGCGTAGGAAGAGTAGAGTTGGTCATCTGAGTTGAGCTGGAAGAGAGAGGCGTAAAGGGAGTTCGAGTTCTGGGTGAGTCGTCTGTCCTCGCCGAGCGAATTTGGGGAGGATCGACAGGAGTGCTACCGGATCGAAGGCGAGTGAGAGAGATCTGCTTAGCAAGCCGAGGGAGAGTGCCGTGCTGAGTAGGGATGACGAGAGGGGCGAGTTGCCTGGGCGAAAGGGGCTGCCTGGGAGGAGTAGGAGATCGGGTTTCGAGAACGGGCGTGATGCTTCTGGGGAGACCAATCTCCTCGATGGGGCTGTAGTGGTAGGAGAGATCTAGAAGCTGATTTTGCTGCTTCCAGCTCTGGCCGGGGGCGCTGACGGATCGCTCGTGGAGAGGTGGTCTTCCAGGAATGGTTGCTGTGGGTGAAAAGGTTAGCTCCGCATTCTCCCTCCCCGTCCTAACCCCCCCCTCACCCTCTTCTCCCCAATTGAACCGCTAGGAGGCAAAACTCACGGGAATCCATGGCGACTTCTTGTACTGTAGTCATGGGACCAAGCTCGGGGACGCTAATCTTCCGCCTCCTGGTGAGGTTATGCTCCTTGATTCTTATCCTAAGTCCATTGCCGGCCGCAGCAAGCTTGTCGTTCTTGTCGGTTTTGGGGTTCTGGGCCATGGCGTGGGCAAAGGCCTGCTCGGGGTCCAGGACTTTGGTGGTGGGCGTCTGGGCACCCTTGGGGAAGAGTTGATACTTCCTGCTCTCCGGTTGATGCATCCTCCAAGCGAATGGCTGCTTCTCAGCCAGGGCAGAGGGTAGCTGTGTTGGTGAGGTTATCTGGAGGTTCGATGAAAATAAACAAAGTCAGTAAATATACACCTTAAGCTAGACTTATCATCTGGTAATGACGCAAGGTGGTTCGACAAGAAGACGGAGAATTTAAGTGGTTGCATACCGATTCATTGGGAGGTTGTGGGGAGGCTGGCTTTGCTATATAAGAATTGAGAGTGCCAGGCCCAAGGTCGGCATCGGCCATGCAGCTGATAATGTGAGCCATTGAGTCGGATTGTGGGTGTGAGAGGAAAGAAGTTTGGACAGGACCAAAACAGGCCCGGGATATCTGCCGCAACTAATGGGCGTGAGTAGAGAAGGAGGAGGGGTGGTCGCGACCGTTTGAGAGGAAACGGGAGAGAAGGGGGGGGGAAGGAGGATATAAATTCCCACGGTATAAAGACGTGTAAAGACGGGATGATAGGCTGAACAAGTCGAGGGACGAGGCTATTATATCTCTGCCGGACTTCGGAGAGATAGGAAAATGCACGGGTGAAAGACGAAGTCGAGGGATCTGACCCTTGCCACTGTAAAGCGTACTTGTGCGTAATGTACGAAGTAAACTAGACTGCACGTCTTGATGAGCCAGGGTCCCTCTCGCTTGCGGCGCAGGTTTTTTTCTCTCTCTTGCTCTTGATGCTACTTTGAGCAGGGAGGCCTTGCTCTTGCATGTGTGGATGGACTCTGCGCTACAGCTACAGTGGGATTGATCGTGGGCCAGGCCAAACCGACCTTGCAGTGTGGGCTTTGGACCTTGGACTTTGGAGGAGAGTGGCAGATCTTCACACTGTGCTCGGTAGACCCATCAATGTACACTACTTAACTACATACTCAAAGTACTGCACTAGAAGTACAGATTGAGGTACAGCCAGAGGTACTACTAGAAGTACTACTACTAGAAGTACTACTACTAGAAGTACTACTACTAGAAGTACAGGGGGGGGGGTGTAGCGGGGTGAGGTTGTGGGCTTTGTCCCTCGCAATTGCACATTGCACTTGCACCTTCCACCTCGTAAATACTTCGTACTTCGTACTCGATCCTGGTGGGAATAAGACTGACTGGAGCTATTTCCATTTCGTCGAGGGGGTGTGGAAGATCTCTGGTCAGGGTGGGTTCTTGTGTCTGAGGACTGCTGCGCTAGGTTGCGATGCGATTGATCTCGAGATAATGTCCATCATCATCATCCATCCAAGGCACACTGGCCCCTCCACCTCCACCAGACTCGACTGCGCCAGGCTGTGGAGCAATCGGACTTGCGTACTTCTTCAGTCTTGATTCAATCTTGAGCCCACAAGGGTGCTTGGCCAGCCACCTGAGAAGCAAAGGGTCCTTTGCAAGCTGGAAGGCAAATCCTGAAAGTGGGTAGGAACAGAAAGGTTAATTTTAGCCTAGAATAATCGAAAGAACTGCGTGTGCCACCGGTCATGCAATGCTTCTAGGGACTCAGGCACCCTTCGACGCCGTTGAAGTTAATGGCCTAGCCAGCCATGCTGGGAATTACGCAACCCCCCCTCTGTCCTCGGAGGTTGACAGGTAATATGAGGCGAGATGGAGGGGAAGGACAGACCAGGGCAGAAACCCCTGGGGATGGGGATGGGGATGGGAGAGAATGAGAGAGGAGCTCACTGAGATCGGGATGTTTGGGATGTTTGGACTCATCCTTCAAATCGACCAAGTACGGGATGAACGCGCAGCGTTGCAACAGAGGGCAAAAGAGAACACTGAACACGACCGTGACAGAACAAGCTTACAGTAGCGTACCTCAGGAGCATTTCTCTCACACTCTCACAACCGGCTCTCTCACTTTGGCCAACCTGCTACTTCGTACCTCTCCTTTGGAGTCTTGAAGCGAGGTACTTACTTCGTCCTTCGTCCACTTTGTATGAAGGAGGCCCTGCAGCATGGAGCTCGGAGTGAAACCGCTTAAACCCTTGCCGGAGCTCTAAGCGTAGCTTGACCATTCCCCTTTTGGAAAGAGACTAGCAGGGATCTGGGGTGGTTGGAAGGGTCAAGAAGAAGGGGGTGTTGCAAGAGAAGTGGGGTATATGCGGGTAATGCCTGTCGATAGAAGAAGGCTGTTATGGACCCAGACTCAACCGCTTGGCAGTGGCACTCATCAATTGATCAATTGATCTGTGTCCCTCCCTCACTTTGCCAACACGGGAGGGAGGGCTGTTGTTAGTGTTCGTACCTCATAAAGTCCAACGTAATAATGCGGTCGATGATATAACACGGCACAGCATGCGTAAGCTTGTCGGTGACTGGTCGATCCCCTTGGTTGCCACACAGTCACAGACACCAGACATTGGTTTTTTTCTTATTTTTTTATCTTCTTTTACATGTAGGAGCCTCAACGGCGACAGCCCGGAAGTATTAATAGTGACTACAAACAGGGAGGAGCTGCCAACTTGTTTCGACTCGAGACGGAGGGAACCAAGAGCGCTGGACTGAACAATGTTTCGACTAAGTTCGGAGGGAAGTAAGAAGGAAGAAAAATGCCCGGCCGGTATTAGTTCATCTCTTTTTCTGGTCATATGCCTATGCCCGACAGATCGATCCACGACGAGGAAATAGAACTGTCCGGGGTGCATTATGCGACTGGGCGCAGATGAGATCCCAATTCTATCATTTTGCCATTCTTCTCTTCCATCCATGCTTCGTACTTCGATGGTATCGCATAGCATCAGATGGCATGGCGTGTACAGTGTTGTATCATTGCATTGCATGTAAGTCGACTTTTTACAGCTTTTTGGCCCGTTGCCATTGAGGTGGCAAATTTGACGACTTCCCGTCTTTCCCATCTGGGATAGTTGAGGTCATCTTTTCTCATCAGAGGCTCCATGATCTCTCCGGAGGTAGGATTGGCTATAATAAGCCCCTAGCGTGTTAATGCTTCAATGCTGCTGCTCATCATTGATGCTGTAGGGTTCCTCGTGGCAAACAGAGGTGTGGTGGACGGACCTCTTCGAGCTGCCTCAATCTTAACAACCACTTTCACCAATTTCGAGCACGTTGGCAGCCAGCCAACCCAGACTGCTATGCTAATAATAGGTGTGCCTGGCTCTTCCCCTCCCTCACGCACTTCTTTTCTTGGGGAAATGTTTAGTCGACGCTTATCCCGATCGTCCTGGATAGAAGAGAGTTTGGATGAGACCCCCTTCAGGAAGCAGCCAACGTGATACACATACACGCAACGCACCCCCTCTTGTCCTCTCGTAGTAAATTAGTGATTGTGCACCTGTATTTTCGGTACGGCTACAACTCTCACGTTTGGGGCGATTGCTTCACCATGCCCCCGGATCTCGAGAGTTCCATGGAGAGGGTACGGAGTAGATCCGATCGACCAGTCACTTCAAAGTTCTCCATTACAGAGGTTATAGGGGCGTGTGAACAGCGTTCCAACGGTGGGGAATCCTTCAATATCACCAAACGTTTCCTAATTATCAATTCTCCTAATTCTGTCTCAAGAAGTAGGGCTCCATTCACACCTGCAACACAGTGCCGCCCCAGAATTATATGTCCGATATTCTGCCTGTTATTGTTCACAGTTTTCCAGGGGAAAGATGACAGATTGATCCATTCTCACTTCCCGCCTTCAGTCCAGCCCTGGAAAATTCTCGCCCAGCGCTACTCCTTCGCACTCCCTTAAGACACTGTGGTATTATTAGCCGTCCCGTGTGCATTGAGAATATGAGGGGGGGAGAGAAGCGAGTGAGGGTGGATGAAAGGGGTTGCACCGGGACGGCTCAAACACTTTCAATTAAAGAGCTTGCAGCGGGAATGACACTAGTTATTGGCCAATTCGGATCAGGAAATATCGAAGTTCTGGATGTCGAGATGCTTGGAACTGAAATTTCCGAGATATGCGCTGGTGAGAAGTGTCCATGCGGGGGAGGGACGAGCCAGAGGATTGAAGAGATATCAATGAATCAGACTTCAGACTCGACCCCGCAAAATATCCTAGAAGTCGGGCGAAGCCATTGTCAAGAGTCGAACGCCGGAGTCCTCGTTCTCAAGCCGGGGCCCATTGAGTAGGATGAGATGGGTCTTGTGATGGTCGAAGCTGACACTGTGTTCGTGGCAGGTTTAGTCGACATGTTCGCATCTACTAGCACGAATGGGAAGCCTAGCTTGACAATCGATGATGGATTGGAAAAAAAAAAAAAAAGAAAGTAAAAAAAGTTTGGGGTCTGCAGTAAAGCACATAAGGTCTCAACCAGTTCGGCACTCGCATTTTCCGCTGCCAACCTGCAGGAGTAGGGTTCGATTCTAGTTCTCACGGCCTACTCATATCAGTCGACCATGAGACAAAGGCCCTCGGAAGGTCCACTTCCCATGTCTTCAGGGACGTTTGAAGAAACTCTGAACTTTGACAAGAGGCAAAAAAGTGGGTTGTGGTAGCTAGTTGGCAACAAGGGCCGCTCCAGGGAGCAAGACAAACGTTCGACGAAGTCGAATGGAGGCGTCAGTGTTGCTTCAGAAGCAATTCCTGAATCTAGGGCCTTTTCTTTTTTGTTTTTTTTTTGTTTCTACTTTTTGTGATTCCTTCTTCGTTTTCGTCCTCTCCTCTTTTCCTCAGAGTCGAGGCGGGATATGCCAGTGAGGGTTGCGGCGCACCCCGTTCTCCACATTTGACCCAGCGCCCTTGCAACCACGGGAAGGTGGTCTAGTGACCGCCGCCTCATCATGGCAATGCCATCTCTAGCGTATGCTAATTACTGGCGTGTAAAAGGGTCGCAGAAGCGCAGGCTAGCGTCAACAGAGATAGGCCTGACGCAAGCGCACGACGACGGAATCGATAAAGAGGAAGCGTGCTAATACCTCGTACCGTCCCGTGACAGGTTTCCACGGGGACCGCTTGTTGCAAGAAATGCTGCGCATCAGTAAATAAAACTCGCTCGAGTTGTGCCTAGTGTGTCTGTTCATGCACGCTCGAACACGGCGGCTTAAAATGGAACACCTCAATGTGCGACTTACAGCACACACACACACACACACAGCACAGGCATACAACGCCGCTGGTGGTGACTGTGAGCACTGGTATTACTTCATAGGCTAGGCCATCTTCGCCTTTTCGTCTTGCGCTTGGATCTACTCTGTGGCCAACAACGTCCCGCACTTGCATCGATGTGAGGGTCCCTGGGGTCTTTGACCTCTTAGTGCCCCTCTTTCGTAAAAACCTTCATACAAGTGCGAACAGTAAGACAGTATCGATGACAGCGTCCTCCTTCGTCGTAGGATTCGTCGAGAAACGGCTTCCATGACCACGCTCGAGGATCTCGCTCGGCGGAACGCCAAGCGCGTTTCCTTGGGCTTTGAAGGCTTCAGGGTTCTTCCATCCGGTTTCTTCGGTGGAGGTGCGGGGGCATTTTTGTTAGCCCACTGTTTCAAAGCCATTCCCTGCCGACTTGGACAAGGGACACTACTGAGTACGAAGTACGAAGTACATGAACCAGGGTCGGCGTCCGAAGGAAGGAGTTGCGGGCACCGTACAGTGTGCGCTGACTGGATGGAGTAAGAAGTACTTCGTCCTTGCGCAAAGGGTCAACTCGGGTCAACTCCCCCCCTTGATGAAGATCCCAAGGCCCCCGCCTCCCCCACCATCATTTATTGTTGTCTTCGTATTCTGGGGATGACAAAGCCACAACCCACAGTTTGAGATTCTCATTGTGAGGACTTCGTCGTAAATATTTTGGAGACTTTAAGATGGGTACCACGTGCTATCGACCGGGAACCAGGACTTAAGTTTGTGCGAAGAAGTGGGCTTGCCCTAAACAAGTCTAGTCTCATCTCATGGTGGGACCCTTGTTCATCTGACACCACGCTACCGTTAATCTAGGCTTCAAGTACGAAGGACGAAGTATTAGTGTAGACCCAAATCGGGGGCGGCCGAAATGCCAGCAACAGAAGGAGAATCTATTAATCTTCATGAGGAAAGCACCGCCAGAAAACGGTGCTTGGCAGTCTGGAGGCAGGAAACGAGGATGCCACTCTTCGAAGTACACTCATTCGTACGAAGTAGTGATAAACTACGAAGTACTTGAGATCTCTCTGACCTCTCTACAATACTGCAATACTCGACGAAGTATGCGGAGCACATATGAAGTACAGAAAAGAGGACAACCTTGGCTCTGTATCATTTCCCATGTTCAGATTCTTTTGATACTACTCTCTAGAGTCACGTCACTGATCGATGGATGTGCGTCGGCCCTCGGCTAGCACGCAGGGAGCAGGGGACGAGGCGAGTGTTAACCATCTCTTCCTACTTCGTACCAAGTAGTACTTTACTCGATGCAAGATGCTTGGGCTTTTTTCGTATCTTTTTTTTCTCAGGATGGATAGTGTGGTGTAGTTATCACAAGTACGTCAAGGAGGTTGCAGACTCGCGAGCTAGAAGGATGAAATAATTTTAGATCCAACTTCCTTTCCCTTTCTTACCCCCTCCCCTATTTCTCGATTGCTCCTCTTCTACACTCCGTCGCAGTGTATCATACCCTTGGTCTAATTTATTTGAGCTGCCATTTGGCCCAAACTACCTTCATCTCCTTGTCTCCGGTTAGCGAGGTTCTCCTCGATCCTCGCATGTGTCATGTACCACAGCTTCCATTGAAATGCAAATTGTTGATGTCTCCTGCAGTTTGCACCCAAGCAATCTTGAACGCCATTGATCTCTGGCTGCATGTCTGATGCGGGCTGTATGCAAGGATACTGGTGTTGTTTTTCACCCGTTTTCCTCTACGAAGCAGGCATGATAACCATCAAAATGTTAGGAAATTAATAGACTGCCCACTGACACAGAAACGTGAGCAAGGCAGCGGCATGGAAGCGCGACAGCACAAGACTCGCAGCCCCTCCCTCGGGGGACAGGAGCAAGGCAAGGCCTTCCGTCGTCAAAGGTCTCCGGTACCAAGAAGTCCAGACAATGACAGACTACTCTTCAACTGGACAGTATCCCATGAGCATGCAACCGTAAAATTAAGAGTCCCTTTGTCTTTTGCACAGGCCCCCCGACTTAGCTTCCTCAAAGGATCTTGGATGACCTACCATCTACGACCTTGATATCCCGCACACAGTTGCCGGATACCGAATTCCACTCATGGCTTTGTTTCCGGCCGGTAGGATAGCAAATAGACAATATCCTTATGGTGATCAGTTCAGCCCCTGGCGAGGGCGAAGGGGGCGAAGGGGGCGAAGGCTTGGTATTATTGCTGTCATTACCCAAAAAGTTCTCTCCCAGCCTCATATTATGATATCTACATTTATTGATGGCATTATAGGTAGGCAGAGCAATATCACACTCACTCCTTTTTACTGAGCGGTCTGCGACTGACCTTCCGAAGTTGCTCGCCCTTTTTGATGGCAAGCCGAAAATGATACCTACTAACCCCAAGGGTTCGGCGTTGGCTTCCTCTGCCTGGAGCTGTCCGAATGCTAGTGCAGTGACATTTGACGTCGGATAGAGAGCCGATCAACGATCAATGTGAAATGACGATGATCAATAACAGCCGTACCTTGCATCGGCGATCGATGCCATGCAATGTGAAGTGTGTTTTACTTCGTATCTCGCATACTCCATCACACTTGCACGATTAATCTCCTAGGTGCCGAAGGGGACCGGGAGTGCAGAAATAGGGGGAAGCAAGGAAGGTAAACAGTAAAGCAAACAACAGTAAAGGGAATATTTACAAAATACGAGTAGTCAACTCGTTCTCTCGAGCAACGAATGCAGACGGCTGGATCTACTAGAAAGCTAAGCCTGTTCCTGAAAAGCCAGCTGCGCGATCGACCATCATCAAGAGGAGCGAGCCAAGAGTTTTACGTTCAGACGAATGAGTTCCCGAAGGTGTGAAGCCAACTGAATTAAGGAGCCGAGTGGCTGACGACAAACAACTCTCCGGTTCTGGACTTGCTCACCTCGGTAGCAGTTGGGATGAACGACTTCGAAGACGCATTAACATCTCAAGTTAGGGCCGGGACCTAACCTCCGAGAGCGTGCATGCATATGGTGATTGTTTGGTTTACGAAGTAGGATGTTGTCCGAGTTTGGGCTCAGTCTTCGCGGGTTTGGATATCACGTAGAGATGAAGATAAGGTTCCAATCACTCAAGAGGATTGACGTTGCTAGCTACCTCATCCAGTTTTTCTGTCATTCTCGTGTCTTTCCTGTCCGACGTCGATGGAAACTCCAAGGGAAACTTCCAAGTAAACATTCAGAGAGTTCAGCCTCGACGCGGCTCGAACTGCAGGTTTGCCCTGAAGCACTGCCTTCAACACTGATCAATGTCACATTCCTTGGGACAAAAGGGCCAAGAACTGTCATCACAGTCCTCTTGCAGCACCATCAAACGCAAGTTGGGAAGCACCAATGCTACTAATATCAACGTCGTTATAACCCCTCCTTTCCCCCCTCCCACCCAACAAACTTGGATCATACCTGGATTTTTTTTCCCTCCTTTTTTTTTTTTTTTTTTTTTTTTTTTTTTTTTTTTTTTTTTTTTTTTTTTTTTT
>JUDQ01000647.1:0-12021 GCA_000812075.1 Scedosporium aurantiacum
CGGATGGGCAAAAAGGAGGGGTGAAGGGAGTGTGGACGGGAAAAAGGGCAAAAGGCAGAAGGTTGGTATCGAGAAGGGAGATGGGGAGGCGTCCAGTCTTTGGGCAAAGAACAGGAAACTTGGTCTGTGGGTCTCACTTCACGTTGCTTTTCTTTCAGGTGTGCTGGAGGGTTTCGAGCCGTACACTAGACATCTAGACATGCGTGTGCCGTGCTAGACAGACGCCCCAGGGAAGAGACAATCCCCCCCTCCCCCAAGGGTCACTAGTGCCTGGGAAGATGGAGGGGAGGGCATGCGGTATCAACGCTGTTAGCAGGAAGTTCGAACCGGGGAGGGGAGTGCAGAGAAGCCAGAGCCCTGCAAGAGCTATTCCAAGTTAAAGCTGGGGCCTGAGCCAGAAACACATCTTCCCGTCCCTGGCACCGTCGTCTTCCCTTGTCACGAAAGTAGTCCGTGAAGCACACTGCATCAAACATCATCGACACTACTGTACAAGGCGAAGTTCGAATAAGCGGGAGGGTGGGCACGTCGTCGTGTTGAGTTAAACCTATTGTTTGATTCAGAAAACGAAAGAGTGTCTCCACAGAACAGTAAATTTGCATATGCCCGCATGAAATGATGCCCCTCGCGTCTCCCGTTGTATAGTATCATTCCTCTTCCATCGAAAGAATGGCAGAAGGCCAAGGAGAGAAAAAGGAAAAAAAAAAGAGGGAAAAAAAGCATGGAAGCACGGAACGTGTAAGCCAGTGGCCTTGTCAAACGAACTGCCTTACCTCTCTTAGATTGCTGGGCCACTTCATGGCGTTAATGAGCACCTCTTGGAAAGTGGATCTGGCCATTTTGATATTTGGGGGGCAGCTAGTTGAGATTATGTCGAGGAAGTAAAACCGAGATGATGGGCAACTTGGCTGTCACGGTGTCCGTCTCAATGAACCCCCCCGTGGAAGAAGAGAGTGGAGTGAAGGCGTGTGAGAAATCTATCTGGATCGGTCACATCTCGCAGACCGAAGGAGGATGGGAACACGATACGCGAGATGAGTTCTCGGAAATCGTACATTGCACTTGTATGGGATGACCAAACCAGGCCCTACAAAACAAGCCGATTCTCAGAGATATTGTTGGGATCGTACCTGGTTAGTGGCAGTAAACTAGATCAGTGTGTCCATGGAAACGGCAGGGTGGCCAATAACACTGAAACACGCAGTCGCCGGATGATATTCTGCACAGAATAGTATGCTAAGGCTACCTAGCACCCTAGCATCTCAACAACCTGCACCTTGTAAATCCAGTGTAGAAAACTCACCATTCTGCCGAGGATGGAGACGCCGAGGATTGCAAAGAAACACTGGTGCCGTAGTAGCCTCCGTCCACCTGAAGAGACTAGGAAGGTAGGATGGGAATGCGGACAGAGTGGCGAAGAAGAAAAAGAGGACGAAACACTAGGGCATCTTGAAAATGCATGCAAGTTCCAGAACTGTAGTGCCAGAGAGAGACCTTCTGACACGATACGTAATCGGATCAGCCAACTACACTTCATGGGGGCGGGTGTAGTGTTAGTATCCTCAGCCTCCGCATTCTTGGTTTTGCATTGGTTGAGTCTCGGGGAAGCAAAGCCGAGAAACAAGAGCCAAAGGACCAGTAGGACGGACCAGTAGGACCATAAGAACCCGCAGTCTTGGGGAATTCTTTCGAGATATCTCCTTATCTTTGTCTCTCGTGGAAGCTTGCGTGCTTTGCGTTCCACGTCATGGCATGAAGCATTCGCATGCAGTGTTTGACTCACGTGCCACTACCTGCACAGCGGCACTGGGAAGATCACGAGAGAGAGAAGTCCTGGTAGAGTGAAAAGTGGAATGGCTCTCTATTCAGTGCGCGCGTGAGCGCTCCGTATATTCTTGTCTAATAGACTGGGTAAGTAATGTATATGGTGGTACAGGTTGGACACTGATGATCCTGCATGTAGATGAGACTGGCGGCCCGAAAATGGCTAATGCTGCCCGGATCTCCTGGGAAAGCGATAAGTAGCCGTCACGAGGGATCAATATGGAAAAAAACTAGAGGTTGCGAGGAGAGCACCTTGCAAGCAGGCCACGTATCAAGGAGTATGTTTCGCCGACCATCGCCGATGCCAACTCCAGGACCTTTCGCCAAGGAACTGTAGATCAACGATAGCATCCTGGGTATTACACGACCTCAACCCATCGAGGAAGGTAGAACCTGACGTTCTCGTACACCAAGAACGTCACCCAAGTAGCAGGAAGCACCCTCACGACTCCAGTCATGAGACCCCTGTAGAAGCCCCTAATACCCTCCTCCCGCCATATCCTCACAACAACCTGGCGGACGCCCCTGCCGAACCTCTCATCGGCGTCGTAATTCTGCATCCTGCTCCTCAACACCTGCTGCGGATACGTCACGGCACCCGCGACAAGCTTCGCCAAGCTCGAGATGACAAGAGTCGACTCGGTCGTCATCATCTCCTTCTGACTCTCACCCCTTCGACCCCTCTGTCCAAAGTACATGCGCTTCGCTGGCTCATACACAGCAAACTGTACGGCCCCGTGGGATACCCCCAGGAGACTGACGCCGAGGCCGCGGTAGAAGCCGGAAATCCCCTCGGCCCGGAAGAGCCGACATGCGCCGGACAGCATGCCGGGGTAAGCACCCTGCGCTGAACGGTCCGACGAGAGGATGCGCGTCTTGAGGACCCAGATGGGATTCGTCATAACCTGCGTGAGGGCCCCCGCAATCCCGGATGCTATGAAGTAGTCGGCAGGATTGAGCTTCGCCTTGACCGAAGACGAAGACGGATGGTCCGTAGTTAGGCCCTTCCATGTCGCGAGTGTGCGTTCGGCGCGCGACTTGAAGAAGAAGAAGATGGACCAGCTCGCTGCGTTTCCTACGAGGTTCGGGGTCAATCCGCGATAGAGGGAGGCAATCGGATGGGGGGTGCGGATCATGTCACGGATGATAGCCTTCGTGGTGATTTGCGATCCTCCGTTAAGGGAGCTTCGGTGTACTAATTGAGGAGCAGGGGATCATAGTTAGAATCTGACATGGCATGGCCTCCGATTTTAGAGGAAGGGAGAAACGCCGGAGAACACAAACTTTGCATTCGAGTCTTGACAATGTCGAGAGGATGCACGACCAGAGTTGCTATCGACCCAGCCGTGAGGCCGGCGATGGACTCGACTCCGGCGGGAGTAAGGCCCGCATGATTGGACGCACCCATGGAAAGATCATGTATCTAGTTTTTCTATATTTCCTCGTACATGATCAATACCAAGTCGCTATCATGACGGCGAGGGTGGTGGGAAGGTGCGGTGTGGTGCAGTGCGGTGCTGCTGAGGGTTGTTCTTTGGAGGAAATTTCTCAGGGACTTTTTTTTTTCTATTTCCAGGCCGAGCTCCAAGGCAGAGCTCGGGTACTTCGTAGCGCAGGTGCAGTTGTGACGTCGTCCGAAATTTGCCGCCAGATTTTCGGTATAATTTTTAGAGGAAGGAGCAGCCTCGCAGACATTCATCACCATACGAAAGTACACAAAATAAACGAGAAAGAACAGAGACAGTCTCCGGGTTCATCAATGGAAAAAGATTTCGAGTTAACCTGCTACATGCATACAGGAGAGAGAACATGACTATTGTTACAGATCCGTCGCCACCTTCTCGTGCGGCGACAGAGTGGAATCATCAACCTGGGCCCTCATAGCCCTCTAGCCCCCCCCTATTTTCCGTGTTCGTATCAAGACATCTTCGTAGACTAAAATCCGCTACCGATCGTGGGGTTTCGCGGCATTTTGATTATGGCTATTCGGTGGATGGGATGGGATGAGTTGGTGTTTAGAAGAGAGGCGAGATGAGTCTACCAACGGGTCAGCCAAGATCAAAAACTACCAGAGCAAATTGTTCTGTCGTCTTACCGGATGAGAGACGGCCTGGGCTCGCTGCGAGTGTATCCTGTACGCAAAGTGTGAGTAGGAAATCTTCCATCGTGGATCAGCCTCGTCGTCCGTACCAAGGTAAAGGATTAGGGGGATGTAGCCACTAAAGGAAGAGTCGGTCAGCATTGCTCGCACTTGGAAGACAGAGATAGACGGAGGGAGACATACTAGTGGATGGCAACCCTAGAAATCTCCATGACGCGGCCAATGCGCTCCTGTTTCCTCATCATCAGCAAGCCTGCACTGCGGCGTGGAAGCTATCGTGTTCTCGATCCGGCATACCTTGGACTCTTCGGAGAGGGTGAAGACGGCAGACATTGTGATGGATTGGACTCGTGTGGTTTCGAGCGATGATAGGTTTCTGGTAATGTCGATAGACTTGGTGTGTCCTCTTTCGTGGGTTACAAACAGCGAAGGCGGTGTGTGATGTCAAAGATGGACTGTTGGAAAGTGTGCAGTAGGAGGAGTGACTTGTAGAGAGCAAGATCCAAATGCGATCACGCCTGCCAAAAATTCACATCGCGCTCGAAAAATTCACTTGGTCCGTGCACTTCCAGCTTTTTTTTACTTTGTTCTTCACCGAGGGAAGGATCGGTGAGAAGCCAATGATAAGTAAGATATTGCCTTCATCTTCACACAGCGACTCATCTCATCAAGACCAGGTCAAAATCTAGTGGGGGATTTTCTTCATCACTGATACTGCTACAAAAAAAAGGAGAGGGAAATTATTTATAATTTTTTTTCCTTCAAAAATGGCGGGGAAATCACCCAAAGTAGAGTATTTATCTACAGGTGCAAACAGGCACAGCTCTGTTGCTGATTGGAATGCAGAGGGTGTTTTGGCTTTTGGTGCAAGCAACAATGTTGCCCTATGGCGGCCCGAGGTGAGTCGATTCCAAGAGAGATTGAGAATGATATGAAATACCAGTTCTAATTTGGAATCAGTCATCCTCTCCCAAGGGAATAAGTGCAGTCCTGAGCGGCCACACAGGTGTCCTCAAGGTGGTCAAGTTTCTACCTAGAGCCAAGGAAGACCAGGTATCCTACCTTGTCACCGGCGCCGACGATCTGAAGCTCAAGCTGTGGTCAATAAGTGACGACCTCTCGGAATGCAAATGCCTCCAGACTGTCGACTCGCACTCTACACCGATCACTTCCCTCGCCGTGTTGAAGTCATGGTCCAAGCCCGGGCCTGTGATCCTAGCTTCTGGTGGTGCAGACGAGACGGTTAGAATATGGAAGTTCGACGCTGGTCAAATCCATCTCCTTCAGACCATCAAAACCAACCGGGAACCTCGGTACATCCCGCTCTCTCTGGCCTTGACTACACTCGGCAGCGATTGCAATACCCTAGTCCTTGCCGTGGGGGGAACGAGGAAGACGATACATGTATATGCAGCTAGTGCACTCGATGAGACTATTGAATTTCAACCCCAAGCGACTTTATCCGGCCACGAAGATTGGATCAGATGCCTCGACTTCACACTCGAGAGGAGGGATGATGGGCCCGGCGACTTGTTACTAGCATCTGCTAGCCAGGACAAGTATATCCGTCTCTGGAGACTCCACGAAGGCACTCAACTGCCCGAGTTGTCTGCTGCCGCCGCCTCAGATCCGCTAAGGAACGCCTACCTTCCAGGGAAAGCCCCCTCCAACAAAGCTCATAGATTAAAAGTTCGTGACAGGGACTTTTCCATCACGTTCGAAGCTCTACTCTTGGGCCATGAGGATTGGATTTACTCTGTGCAGTGGCACCTCAGCGCGGATGGCATGTCTAAGCTGCTCTCAACTTCCGCAGATAACTCTCTCGCCATCTGGGAACCTGATCCTGTGACCGGCATCTGGGCGAGCACGACCCGGCTGGGCGAGATCAGCCGCGACAAGGGTGCCACAACGGCCACCGGCAGTATCGGTGGCTTCTGGACGGGCCTCTGGAGGGCTGACGGGAAATCAATGGTTTGTCTCGGGCGAACAGGAAGCTGGAGGCGTTGGGATTATAGCGAAGCGAACGAGAGATGGGAGCCCGCCATCGCCGTAACAGGACATACGAAGGCCATTACTGGTATTTCGTGGTCGAGGAACGGCGCATACCTCTTGTCGACGAGTTCCGACCAGACCACGCGCCTCCACGCGGCGTGGACGGCTGGGGGACAGAACACCTGGCACGAAATGTCCAGGCCGCAAATCCACGGCTACGACTTGAACTGCATCGATTCGCTCAGGGATACTGAGTTCGTCTCGGGAGCCGACGAGAAGCTGATGCGTGTCTTCCGGGAGCCTAGGGCCGTGGCTCGCCTGCTGAACAAGCTCTGCGACTTGGGCCAGTCCGGTGTCGAGGAGATGCCGGATGCCGCCAACATTCCCGTCCTCGGTCTATCCAACAAAGCCGTAGACGCCGAGGACGCTTCCGCGCCTGAAATCGCCGGTCCAGGCGCAGACAACAACCAGGGCGGCTGCGAGACAGTGGACACGGCCACCGCCGCGCTGCGCTCGGCCCTCGACATCGATCGCCCGCCCTTCGAAGACGCCCTGTCCAAGTACACGCTCTGGCCCGAGATCGAGAAGCTCTACGGCCACGGCTACGAGATATCCTGCCTGGCCGTAAGCAACGACGGCACGCTCATCGCCAGCGCCTGCAAGGCAAGCTCGGTGAACCACGCCGTCATCAGGCTCTTCGAAACGGAGAGGTGGACCGAGGTCAAGCCGCCGCTCGTCGCCCACTCGCTGACGGCCACGCGTCTGCGGTTCTCGTCGGATGATAGGTTTCTCCTGAGCGTCGGCCGAGACAGGCAGTGGGCCGTTTTCGAAAGGGATGCGGAGGACCGAACCAAGTATGCGCCGTTGCAGCTGAACCCCAAGGGCCATGCGAGGATGATACTCGACGGTGCGTGGGCTCCGTCGTCTGAGGAAGATGTGCCTCGGGCCTTCGCTACCGCTGGGAGGGACAAGCAGGTTAAGACGTGGTTGGCGAAGGACGCCGAGGGGAAGTTGGCTTTTTCGGCTGCTATTACGATTCCTTCGAAGTACCCTGTTACCGCGGTTGATTTTCTCCAGACGAGGAGCAGGCATGGTCACTATGTCCTCGCTGTTGGTAACGAGGCCGGGCAGCTGTCGATCTACTCCCTCAACACGGGAGATCTATCTATAGTGTCTGAAGTACATCTCGACGAGTCGTGAGTCCTTATCCCCGTTCTCTTCATTTCCTTTTTTCCCTTTTTTTTCCTCGCTAACCGTGCAACAAACAGCCTATGCCCCTCCAAGGCAGTCCTCCAACTTGCCTGGCGACCAACCAAAGTAGAAGACAGATCAGAGGGCCATGATCTAGCCATAGCCGGGGAGGATACATGCTTGCGGATATACCACTTTGACGACATCTAAATAAAATGAAACGAAAAGAAAGTGAAATAAAACGTAGAAAAAATGGGGTTTATACAAGGGTTATTATTATTAGTAGCCCCGGGGCAGAAAAATATATACATTCTCGCATTAGGGCATCTATAAGGAATAAGGCATTATAGAAATAAAGGTGTAAAGAAAAAGGAACAGAGGAGTGACGATAGTGTCTCTTCCCCGTTGCGCCCCGAGAATCAAGAACGAATCCTCAACGCCCAACCCTGCATTATCATGCACTAGGTTCTCTCCTCTCGTCTAGTATTACCACGGGATCTAGCCAAAAAGGACCTTTCCCCCAAACACTCTGCACTACCATTTCTAAAAGAAAAGAAAAAAGTCTGTCGAATCGTCGCACGTGCTCCTTTCATCCTGTTCATAACTCCCTTATCATCTCCGTCGCAGCCTCGGCAACAGAACTAGCCGTGGACGTCCCCGCATTCAAGGCGCCCTGCGCAAGGGTCTGCACGGCGTCCTTTGTCAACTCCAAGACGTCGACGCTATCTCCGTGAGCGTAGAACCAGGCGCGGTTGATGAGGAAGATGATGTGGTGGGGGAGGTAGAGGACGGTCGCGATGAAGGTGAGACTGGCGAGGAGGAAGACGAAGGACCCTGTTGTTATTTTCCCATTTGGTTAGTCCCGTTGGCGTTTTATTATTATTTCTATTATCTTCTTCTTCCTTTTCGTTGCGTTTGGAGCTTGAAAAGATCGCAAAGCTAAAATGAAAGGGCGGAGGAGGGAGAATTACAGAAGATGAACTTTTCGATAGGGGTGTATATGTAGACGCTAAAGGTGACTTCGAGCTGATACTTCTTCAGCTCGAGCCACCGGACAAACGAAGCGAGGAAAGACATTGTAGAGAGGATGTTCAACGAAGGGAGCGCGGGCTTCTATCAAGGGTCCAAGGTCGTTTGGTCTTTCAGGGGTAAAGAAACTTTGTTCGCGGCGTTCGAATCGGATCTGTCGGGGGGAATGTCGTGTTTTTCGTCAGGAGTGCTCGCTTTGTCAATTGCAGAGTATCAATATAACTTGTTCACTTTTGAAAGAAGAACGAAAAAGAGGGAAAGAGAAAGACGGCTTTTTCGTGGGTTGTTGCGCTCGAGGGAAAATGGGGTGAGGGAGAGAAAAATGGACGAGATTCTGTCGTTTGATGGATCTCTCGACAGTAATTCGAGGTTTCGCGTGCAGCCCCTGGCACTAGAAAACGTCAATCAATAATACGGAGTGTAGGCAGTATTCCGAGGCCGAAGGAATCAATCAATCAATCAATCGATTCAATTCAATTGGGGGAGGTTCAAGCGTCAAGGTGCTAACAAATTCCGCCCAATCCGCTGTACGAAGTACTTCGTACAAAGTAAAAAAAGTTAGCGGGGCCTTGCCAATCTTCCCAATTGCCAGGCATCTGGTATCAATTGAATTTATCAATCCATCCCTCGATCCAGGCCAAGCGCATCGCGACGCCATGCTCGAGTCTCTTTCACGACTGAACACCTAAACACCCGTCAGGGTCTGGTCTCAAGAAGCATCCAATTCCATCCCTTACTCAATAATGTGATCAACTGCTTGTATTCTCCATGATGCCGCTCGCCCGCCCCCTCATCACCACCCTCCGCGCCGCTCTCCCACGCCGCCTCTTCGCCACCACTTCCCAGCTCTCCAAGATCCTCCCTCCCAGACCAAAACCCCCTCCAGACTCCGAAATCGAAGAAGTCTTCATAAAAGGCAGCGGCCCCGGCGGCCAAAAGATCGTACGCTCCTTTAACCCCCCCTAAGTCTCTCTCTGCTCTCTGCCAACCCAGCAAAAGCCCGCTAAACACAAAAGGATATACCCCAAACTTAGAACAAAACCAACTCCGCCGTCCAACTAAAGCACCTCCCCACCGGAATCGTCGTAAAATCCCAAGCCACCCGCTCGCGATCCCAGAACCGCGCCATCGCCCGCAACATCCTCGCCCAGCGCCTCGACGACCTGCATAACGGCGAGCGGAGCCGCTCGGCCGTCGTTGGCGACGTCAAGCAGAAGAAGCGCGCGAGCGCCGCGAAGAAGAGTAGGAGGAAGTATCGCAAGCTTGAGGAGGAGAAGAGGGCTGCTGCCCAGGGCCTTTCGGCGGGCGAGGACGTGAATACGTGCGAGGAAGGGGATCGAGTGGAGGAACGAAACGCACGACCAAAAAGCAATGATGGTGTAGAGCAGGCAGAACAGCCGAATGAGTCTGTGTCTAGCCTCGAAGAGAATAGCCGTGCCGTCGCTGAGAAGGGGAAGACACCCTCGAGCAACGCGAATGATCTGTAACTATACCACCTTTGCTTTTTCATACGACTATAGAATTGTACGCATAAAATAGGAATAGAACCCATAACTCCGTAGACTGTACCATCATCACTATCATCACCGCCGTCCACCCCACCTGCAATACCATGTGCGATCCATCATGCCTATACATTCTTGATCCATCATTCATCGTAGCATCACAAACACCGAGGACATCGTGAAGCAGAACAGCAACAACTTGAAGCCCACGAATTTTGACATTTCTTCGCGAGTATGCGACCAAGAAAACTACAACTGTGCAACATCGCCTCGACACATCTGCATAAAGAGGGTGAAGCAATGTGTATTGTATGAACCACAATTGTTGTTAAGCGAGTCCACTCCTAACCGCGCACCTGCGCATCCCTCCCGGCTGTTGGAAAAAAAAGGAAAGAGACAACAAGGAAAAAAAAAAGAAATAAGGGCCTTCGTGAATTTTGTGTGACCGAAAAACGCTTGGGAAAGCCCAATCCCCCCTCCGACCAGGCCAAAAAATAAACTTTTTGGTGTGTTAACTATGAGACTCGACAGGAATACATGGGTAGCGGCTCAAGTGCTTTGAGTATTGGTCGCAACCTCCGAACGACGGCGTGGGCTCGTGAAGAGAGAGTGGGTAATATGACGTGGGACCAAGTGAACTGCACATGAACGACACAATTATACTATTAGTTACCGGTCCTTACACACTGTCTAAAAAAAGCGCAAACTGGTTTTATAATGGTGGCCGTCTCTAACCTTAGAAGCACTTTCGGTGGACAATCGAGGGACCGCTCTCGTCGTACTCCTGCTTGGAGATCCACATCTGCTGGAAGGTCGACAGAGACGCCAAGATAGATCCACCAATCCATACGGAGTACTTTCGCTCGGGAGGAGCAATAATCTTGACCTTCATCGAGGAAGGAGCAAGAGCAGTGATCTCCTTCTGCATACGGTCCGAGAGACCAGGGTACATGGTAGTACCACCAGACTAGTAAAGCAATGTTTGTTAGCGCAATCCGTCCAGAGAGAGAGAGAGAGAAAAAAAAGGGAGACATGGTGAGACAGGAGAAAACTCGTTCTCGATAACAGGAATAACATACCATAACGATGTTGCCATAGAGATCCTTTCGGACGTCGACGTCACACTTCATGATGGATTGCCAAGTGGTAACGTGGATACCACCGCTCTCAAGACCGAGGACAGAGGGCTGGAAGAGGGCTTCAGGGGCACGGAATCGCTCGTTGCCGATGGTGATGACCTGACCATCGGGCAGCTCGTAGGACTTCTCCAAGCTCGAGCTCTGGGCAGCAGTCTGGATCTCCTGCTCGAAGTCAAGGGCGACGTAGCAGAGCTTCTCCTTGATGTCGCGGACGATTTCACGCTCGGCAGTGGTGGAGAAGGAGTAGCCTCGCTCAGCCAAGATCTTCATGAGGTAGTCAGTCAAGTCACGACCGGCCATGTCGATACGGGCAATGGCGTGAGGAAGCGCGAAACCCTCGTAGATGGGGACGACGTGGGTCACACCATCACCGGAGTCGAGCACAATACCGGTGGTACGACCGGAGGCGTACAGGGACAAGACGGCCTGGATGGAGACGTAGAAGGCGGGGGCGTTGAAGGTCTCGAAGACGATCTGCGTCATCTTCTCACGGTTGGACTTGGGGTTGATGGGGGCCTCGGTAAGGAGGACGGGGTGCTCCTCGGGGGCAACACGGAGCTCGTTGTAGAAGGTGTGGTGCCAGATCTTCTCCATGTCATCCCAGTTGGTGACAACACCGTGCTCGATAGGGTAGCGGAGAGTAAGGATACCACGCTTCGACTGAGCCTCGTCACCGACATAGGAGTCCTTCTGGCCCATACCAATCATGATACTGTATTACGCAAGACGCGGTTAGGAAGAGCTTTCTCTCAAGTCTTTCGAGAGTGGTGAGTGGAACTGCGACGGAGCATGGCTTTTGCCGCCGCAGCTTGGGGAGTGTTATGAGGAAAGGGACATACCCATGGTGGCGAGGACGGCCAACGATAGAGGCTACACGTAGCGGTCAGCACATCATGCTCGCGATGAAGACTCGACGTTGTTTTGATTTATCTCTTGAGGTAGAGATGGAATCAAAAGTCGGGCAGGGAAAAGAGCGGGGTCTGAACTTACGAAAGACAGCACGAGGAGCATCGTCACCGGCGAAACCGGCCTTGCACATGCCGGAACTATCATCCGAATTAGATACTGACAACCGCGAGGAGATATTATTTATCAAATATTGATGGGTCCCGTGGTTTTGGAGATTCATTCCCCGGTCCTCGCAATGAATTTGGGGACTGTCGGGATGGGGAAGACGAGATGCCTCAAAAAGGGGGGGTGCGGGTGGGAGCTAGACCAAGGTCGGTGAGAAGGGCGGGCG
>JUDQ01000648.1:0-12013 GCA_000812075.1 Scedosporium aurantiacum
ACGGTAAATGTGGCTTGTTTGGGGGGGTGGTTTGTTGGTAGGTGCTTTGACTTAAGCTGCATCTCAACTCGGACAAAGTAGAGGGTTGGTTCCCCCTTTGACCCTTTCTCGATATTTCTACCCATCTCTTTATCCCGAAAATCCTTGAATCGGCCCAGTGAACCAGGATCTCGGCAAATTATGTTCTGTTTTCCATTGCTTCTATATAACTATGACAGGCATCACACGAAGGAATTGATAATTCTCTTAGTGCCCTGCCACCACGTGCGCTCCGTAAAGGGTTCCCCAAATTCAACACTCAGCCTTGCCTTTCCTTGTTAAGCGCGACGCCTAGAAGGGTTCGTCAAGATTGGCCTTGATAGATCGCCCCTTTCCGCATAATACGTCACAAATTGATGGCATACCTTCTGGTTCACCTGGTACTCAGAAGGCCGCCACCATGGAAGACCTGCAAAGGGAGAAATGATATCGGAAAAATCTACAAGCACACCCGACCCTAGCCAGTTATTGTAGTTGAAATCCACATGAAGGAACGCAGTGATGTGGAAGAAGTCCAATTGTGCAACGATCTTGTCGACTTCTAACTCCCTTCCGTGGACATATTCATAGACGATGGCGTAGTATGTTTCATTACCCTTTAGATCCAAGATACACGGCGCCCGGATTCGAGTAAGGTGTCCATTAATATCGCTCCCCTTAAACTCGGTCCAACCTAGGCATCGAGTTATGTGGGTGCTTGGGGTGAATGGGGCGAGGTCCTCGGAGATTTTGGGGACTGATTCTCTCGGCTCGTTCACGCTACTTGTGGTGGAGAACGCCCGCAAATTCTCGAGTGCTTCGGACAGTGTCGTAGGATTTGGGTGGACGTATATCTGTTTCCCGATGGCGGCTGCACGTCTAAGGCTGGTCTCAATCTTCTCTAGGAGAGCGCAATTCATGCATTCTCTCTCAAATGCCCAATATCGCCTCCTGCCAGGATAAGGCGGCGCTGGGCGCTGGGTGGATGCAAACCGTGGGTCCGGGGGCAATGGGAAAGGCCGGGCACCAACATTTGGAGGTTGGTGGTTCCAATGGAACTGGAGGAAGTGATTGATGTATTTGTTAGAGATGGGCTAGAATTATTTTTGATTGATTTGGTAAAGCCAACATACTATCTTTATGGCAACGGGGTCCTCCTGTCCCTTGATTCGAGCTTTGAGGACATAGCCATCCACACCTTGGCCGAGAAACCTTCGTAGCCTGATGTCGTCGCATGATCCCGGAAATCGCCGGAGTTTGGGGTTCTCAAAATCTTCCCACGCAAGTGGGGGATCACCAACTTTTGGCTCTTGCGACGTAAAGGGAAGACTTGACGGAAGTCTCGACTCGGCTTCCGCTGTTTGTTCAGTGCCCAGGTCCGACTTATCGGCGATCTTTTTGCGAGGTGTCTCCAGTTTTAAGCGGGGCATTAGCAGTTAGGTTTGGGTCGAGATAGTCTTGGAGGCAAGTTGGTGAAGAGATCTGAGATATGAATCTGAGATACGAAGTCGGGCCATCGGGTTGAGAGGGGAAGGGCGCAATTGTGCTGCTGTGCATTTGTCAAATTCAGATCCCGGCAGCCGCTGGAAGATAGAAGGTCATTAAGTTATAACCTCAAACCCACGTAAGATGCCATGTTTCGCCTTGGAAACATTAGGAGCCAGTCAATACAATATTCCTCCAAATCCTCTACGAGCGAAGTAGGGTCAAAGATCAAGGTGTGACCAAGTTAGCGATGAAGCCAATTAGTTAAATCACAGCAGGAGGTGTATAGAACGGGCAAATTAAGTTTTAAGACTATTTATATATATTTATATACCCCTCAAGACCTCAGTCCAATCTATACTTCCTTTCTTTTAGCTATATCCTCTTCAATATACTTATAGTAAAAAAGAAAAATTACTTAAAATTTTTATAAAATATTTAATAGTTTTTTATTAATACTTTATTAATATTATAAAATTTTAAATTTTCTTTTTTAATATATATTATATAATTATAATATATTTAAAATTAATAATATTAACTTATTATTTTTAAATTTTTTAAATTTTTTTAAAAATATATTATAATATAAAAAATTAATATATTAAATATATTTATATAATATAATTAAAAGTAAATATTAATATTATAATATACTATATTATATATATAGCTTTAGTAAAAGCCTAAGCTATCTACTATATTAATACTATAGTAATAGTAAAAGTAATATAGGCTAGCTAGTACTCTAAATAGTAATACTATAATAATAGTACTAATATAAATATATACTCTAACCTCTTTCTAATTAAGCTTCTTTCTTCTTCTCCTTCTCTTCTATTAAAACCTTCCTATATATAAGCCCTTACTAAGTAATATTACTTTATAAAACTTTTATATTAAGTTTTAATTACTAAACTATAGTTAGCACTCTACTTATAAAATAATTAAAAAAGAAAAATACTATTAAATAATTAGTAATAATAATATAGATTTTACTAAATAATAATAATAATAAATTAAAATTTTATTTTAAAAAAATAAAAAAATAATATTATTAAAATAATAATAATAAAAGAAAATATAATTTAAAATTTTTTTTTAATTTATATACTTTTTTATAGTAATTATATAATAATTTTAATAGATTACTATTAAGTAAATATAGTAAAAAAAGATATATAAAGCTTAGATTTAAATATTATAAATAAATATAATTTAGTTTATATCTTAAACTACTATCTTTCTAATTTATATATTTTATACTAAATATAAAAAAGGTAATAAAAAAAGTATTTATTTTTTATAAAATATATAAAAACTAAAAACTACTTTATCTAACTTTTTAAAATTTAATAAATAAAAAATTTAATTTTATATATAGATAATATAAATATAAATAAACTTTATATTAATATTAAAACTATTAATAATATAAAAGCCTAATTTAATAATATATTTTCTTATTTAAATAAAGCTTTTTAATAGATATATATTATATATATTAAACTTAATAGTTTTAAAAAAAAATTTATAATTATTATAAAAATTTTAATAAATAAAAAGCTTTTTATAAAAGTATACTATAATATAAAATAAAAAGAAATAATATATTAATTACAACTATATAATATAGTCTAAAATAAATATTAATATATATATTTACTAATTACTACTCCCTCCTCTCTTTAAAGTAGTAGTAACTTCTTTTTTATATCTTAATACCCTTCCTAATATTCCTCTTTTCTAGCTTATAGTTCTTTCTCTAGTATTCTCTTCTAGTTTACTCTTCTAACCTATTATAGTCTTTTTATAATCTCTAAAACTATACTAGTCTTAAAAACTCTTCTTACTAGCTTCCTAAGTTATCTATAAGCTTCTTTCTTCTTTTATAATTTTATTTATAGCCTATTTAAATTTATTTAAAGCTTTATTATAACTTTATTTTAAGTTTAATATAGTTTAGTAAATTTAGTATTTTAATATAGTCTCCCCTCTTCTATAAATATATTTTAAAATTATATTTTCTTTTTATATTATTTTAGTAATTATTTATATCTTTTTAATAAATTATTTAATTTTATCTTTTATTTATATTTTTATAGTAAATTATTTATTTTCTATATCTTTTTAATAGATTATCTAATTTTATTTTTTATTTATATTTTTATAGTAAGTTATCTATTTTCTATATCTTTTTAATAAGTTATTTAATTTTACTTTTATATTTTTATAATAAGTTATCTATTTTCTATATCTTTTTAATAAGTTATTTAATCTTATTTCTTATCTATATCTTTATAGTAAATTATCTATTTTCTATATCTTCTTAGTAGGTTATCTAATTTTATTTCTTACTTATATTTTTATAGAGAATTATCTTCTAGTTTATATCTTTATAGTAGGTTATCTTCTAGTTTATATTTCTATAGTAATTTTCTCTTAGTCTATATTCTTATAGGAGGTTATTTTGTTCCTCTTTTTTATTATATAATATTATATATATTATTAAATAACTAGATAGTCCTTCTATTTAAGTTTTTATAAATTTTTTATAATTTATATTACTATTTAGTATTATATCTTTTTTATTAGTATTTATTTATTTCTACTCTATAATAGTTTTATTTATTAAATTTAAAATAGCTTAAATCCTCTCTTTAAAACTCTCTCCTCTTTTTTTAATTAGATATATAGCTTAATTTTCTATATTTTTTTATTATTATATATTATTAAAAATATTAGCTTTTAATCTAGTTTATTATTATAGTAATATCTACTAAATATTTATTATAGCTATATCTATACTTATCTATAAAATCTATTTTTTTCTTCTATTACTTTTAGTATTATCTAAACTTATTTAAATTAAGCTATTATTATTATTAATATTTACTTTTTTTATTTTTTAATAGTTTTTTATTTAATCTTTTTTTAATACCTATCTAAATATTTTCTTATCTTTTAAATATTATAAGCTTCTTTACTTACTCTATATTAACTACTCTAGTTATTTTAACTTTTATATAAGTAATATTAGTTATTATTAAATTATAAGTTTTATTTTTAAATTAAGTAGGACTAGTATATATTATCTTTTTATTTTTATATTTATTAATATTAAATATTTCTTTATATTTTTACTTTAGTAAGTAAGTATTTAGACTTTCTTTTCTTTTTTTATTATAAGTTATAAATCTTTTACTTTATTTTTAATTTATTTTATTTAATTATTTATTAATTTCTTTATTTAAAGGTTTATAAAAACTAATTTTAAATTTTAATTAAAGTAATTATAAATAACTACTACTTAGTTTATTATTTTAATTACTTATATCTATTATAAATACTTAGTAATATAGTTTTTAACTAAGTAACTAGCTTTTATTTTATTAATAATATAATAGTTCTAGCTTAGTTATTTTACCATAATATATATATTTTATTATAAAATTCTATTTAAGTTTTTCTATTCAATCTTTAGTTATATTATATCTTATTAAATATATTTACTTTTTAATTATAATAATATTTCTCTACTATTTTATAATATAAATTCTTAATAGTTTTAGTAAGTTTACTATAATATTTTTAACTATTAATAGCTAGATATTATAATTTTCTTTTAATAATTTAATAAGTTAATATCTTAATAATATATTACTTTATTATTAATAAATATATTATATATTTTATATATTTTTTATTTATATTAAACTATAAGAAACTAATATTTTTAATTTTTTATCTATTCTATATTATTTATTTTAACTAAAGAAGTTAGATTAAGATATTAAGTTCTTCTATTACTATTTCTAAATTAAGTTCTTTTACTATAGTTTTTAGAGTAGGGTCTAGTATTAGATTAGCTTAAAATAAGATTCTATTTTAATTATTTTCTATTAATAATCTTAGTCTAGACTTTTATACTTAGTTAAAGAGTTCTCTAAAGTAATTATTAGTTTTATTTTAATATCTAGTAACTTATTTTATTTACTAAATAATTAAGTAATATTTTTTATTATTTATTCTTTTTATCTATTTATCTTCTTTTATATTTATTATATTAGTTTAAATAGTAATATAATATTATTATTTTTTAAAAAGTTAAAAATTAAAGCTTTTTATTTAGCTTATATAGATAGTTAATTTAATAACTTAATACTATTATTAATTTTACTTTTTATAATATTTTTATTTTTATTTATAGTTATTATAATTTTAATTATTTTTTTAGCTTTTATTTTCTAATTTTAGTTTTAAATAGTTAGGTTTTAAAACTTTTAATAGTAACTATCTTTATAAAAGAATTTTTATAAGTTTATCTTCTTTCAATGATTTTTCTATAATTTACTTTTAGATAGGCTTTATAAAGATTTTATTTAAAGTTAGTAAAGAAGTTTAAAAAGACTATTTTACTAAAGGTTTTTATATCTACTTTAATTTTAATTATCTTTTTCTTAATAGTATAAGTTCTTTTAATAATAAGTTATTAAAGTTTTTATTAGTTTCTTTTTTTTCTATTTTTTTTTTAGTTTTTACTATTATTTATTTATCTATAATTTATAGTAAAGTTTATTAATTTTAATAGTTATTTTTTTATAATTAAATTTACTAGTAAATAAATATTTTTCTATAGTTTATTATTTTATTAGTTTATCTATATATAATTTATATATTTAAACTTATTAATTTAAATAAGCTATTAAAAATTTTCTTATAATTTACTTTTATATTTTTATATAAAAATTTATTTATATATTAGTTTAAATAAATTAATATAATAATAATTACTTTTAAGTCTTTAAATAAAACTTAATAATATTACTACTATTATAATAGAACTCTTACTAGGAGTTTTATTATAGTTAGTTATTATCTTATTAGTTTTAATAATAGTAAATAGTTATAAATATATAAAATTAAATATAAAGTAAGATAATTATTAATTTTTCTAAGATAGTAAAAGAGTATATACTCCTTTTATATAAGTTCTCTTAGTATAAAAACTAATATAGCTAGTTTTTACTACTATTAAGCTAGTTTTAATAGCTAGCTATTAGTTTTTACTATCTATTAGTTTTTATTATATAATAAATAATATATTAAAAAGAAAAATCTAAATAATAAAAATTACTTTTTAATATTATATATTTTCTTCTTTAAATAAAATATAGATAAATATATTACTAGTATTTTAGTTTAGCTTTAATAATATTTTCTTTATACTAATTAATTAAAGTTTTAAAAACTTTTCTTTTATTAATTTTGTTTATTAATTTTATAATTTAAGTTTATTATTTAAAATTTTTTTTTTAATTTTTTTTATTTTAAATTATTTTTTATTTTAAATTATTTTTTATTTTTATTATTTACTATTTTTATTATTTACTATTTTATTATTTATTATTTTAATTAATTAACTAATTAAACTTTACTATCTTTTTATAAAGAAAAAATTAAAAATAGAAAACTACTTTCTATATATTAATATAAAATATTAATAAAGAAGTTTATTACTTCTAATAGTATTTTAATAATCTCTATTAAAGAAATTAATATTATAACTAAAATTATTACTATCTTTTATATTTTTATAATATTTATTTATATTTAATATTAAATAACTATATTTATAAATTTCTATATAGAAAAGATAGTTTATATAAGCTCTATTTTAATATTTATTTAAAAAGATATATTTATTAAAAAAGTAATTAAGATAAATACTTTAAAAAGTTAAATAAAACTAATAAAAAAAAGTTTATAAGTATATTTATTATAGGTAATAAAATTTTAATAATTATAAAAAGCTATTATAAGGTTTTTTATTTAATTAATTTATTATTTAAAAAGTCTTTTTATTAAGATCTTATAAAAATAATTAATAGTTTTTAAGATAAATATATAATTATAAGCTTTTAAAAGTATTTTTAAATAATTTTAAATATAAATAGTTTTAAAATAGTTTTTATAATTATATTTAACTTTAATAAGTAAAAAGAAAAATTAATAACTTTATTTTTAATATTATGTTCTTTAATAGTTTTATAGTTAATTATTTACTTTAAAAGTATAAAATTAAATATTTTTAAATATAAATAATTTTAAATAATTATAAAATAAATAATTAATTAATTAATTAATTAATTGTTTTAATATTTAATATTATAAGAAGAGTAAGTAAAACTTATATTAAAAGCTATTTTTAAATTTACTTACTATACTTTAAAATTAGAAACTTAAATTAATTAAATAAAAAAAGAATTAAATAAATAAAAAATAATTTATTATAAGCTATTTACTATTAAATCTTAAAATTATAAATTATTATAGTAAATAAACCTACTTATACTTTTTTTCTTTTCTAATATTTTAATACCTTTATACTTATTATTAATTTTAATTTTACTATAAAAATACTTTTTTTATCTTATACTCTCTTATTTTTACTTTCTCTTTTATATACTTTTTCTTTTTTATTTAACTTTTCTAATTAATTTATCTTTTTTTTATAATAATATAATATTCTTTTATATAAAGCCTCTTAGCTAATAATTTAAAATCTAATTTTCTAAACTTCTACTTTCTAGCTATTATAAGTAGTTTATATCTAAATACTTTAATATCTTATTAAATAAAATTAATTATATAATACTAAGCTTTTTATAAGTTACTATCTATTTAAAAATTAAAGCTTTTTTTTAAATAATTTAATTTTTTTTAATAATAGAAATATTTAGATATTAAAAAATTATTTAAAAAAAGCTATTTATAAAATATTATATTAAAACTCTATAAATAATCTTTATATTATAGATAAGTAGCTAGTAAAAAAGAAATAGCTAAATAGTAAAGAAGTTATTACTAGTTTAGTTTTTATTACTTTAAGATTAATTAAAATTAAAATCTATTTATTATATTATTTTCTAAATAAAATAAGTTTTTTCTTTTTATTAAAATACTTAATTATAAAATTTTTTTTAATTATAATTAGATATATAAATTATTTTATATAAAAAATTAATTTTATTATTTTCTTTTTTATTATAAAAGAAAAACTAAGAAAAGAATTTAGATAACTTATAAAATAGTTTAAAAAATTAATTTATACTTTTTAAATAATTTTATTAATATTTTTAAATCTATTTTTCTTTTTTACTTTTAAAAAACTTATAAGATTATTATATTATAAAATTAATTAAAAATATTTTATTTAATATAATATAAAGTTTAACTTTATAAAGATAATGTTAAAGAACTAAAAGCTAGTATTTATAAGAAGAAGATATTAAAAAAGAAGATCTAAGATTTAACTAAATAAATTATTAAAAAAAGGATTATAAGTAATTAATATCTTTACTTTAAAAAAAATAATTTAAATAAAAAAATTTAATCTTTTATAAACTATTAATTAATAAATTATAAATTATAATTTATATAAGGAGGCTATTTTTAAAGGCTTTTTTTATAGCTATATTAATTAATTATTAACTTTTTAAAAATAATTAAGTATTAATTAGTTATTAAATTTCTATTTATTTTAAAATTTTTATTAATTATTAGAACTTTTATAAAAGATCTTTTAAAAAGTTTAAAAATATTAAACTTAGTTAATTAATTAAGTTTTATAATTAAAAGATAGTTAATATATTTAAAAAAAAATAAAATAAGAATATTTATTTTAAAAACTTTTTAAATTTATTAAATTTTTTAAGAAAGCTATTAATTTTATTATACTCTAGTAGTCTATTTAGCTAAGTTTCTATTTTCTAGCTATATTAAATACTCTAATAAGATATTTATAATTAAAAGAAAAAGCTATAAAAAAGTTTTATATAAAATAAAGTTTTATACTTTTTATATTATTTTTACTATTATTATTTTACTATAATTTAAAAAATATTATTTAAACTAGTTATTAAAGATTTAATTAATAATTTTATATTTAAAATAACTTAATAAAATATTAAATCTTTTACTATAATCTTTACTACTATTATATATAAATAAAATCTATATTTTTAAAATATTAAAAGTAAAAAAGTAAAGATAAATAAATTTTTAAAGTAAGTAAATACTTTTAAAAAATAAAATTAATTAAATACTTTTAAAATAAATAAAAATAATAATAAATAATATATTATATTAAAATATCTAATATTTATAATTAAATAATATAAAATATATAAAAATATATTATATATAGTTTAAAAAAATTAATTTACTTAAAAAGTTTTATTAATTTTAAAAACTTAAATATAATAAAAAACTTTAACTTACTTTAAAATTAGTTAATATATAAAAAAAAACTCTTTTATTACTAATCTACTTTTAATAGAGTTTTACTAATAAGCTTATCTTATAATAAGTTTTATTATATAATACCTTTTTACTTATTATTATATATTTTAACTCTATAAAGTTTAGTAATCTTATAATAATTAACTTTTCTATAAATATATCTTTAAATTAAGTAAATAAATACTTAATTAATTATATAATAGTTAATAATATTATTAAATTTAAAACTAAAAATAAAAATAAAAAAATTATTTAATTTCTATCTAATAAGCTTTTACTATATAGATAATATATATAAATTAAATTTTATATTTTTAATAAATATATTATATTTACCTCTAATATTTCTAATATAATTAAAATTATATAAAAGTAGTTAAGTAGAACAGTATAGCCTACCCGATCACTAATAAAAGAAATAGTTAAATAGAAGGCTCTTATAAGAGGTTACTATAAAACCTCTTATAAGATAATAATAGATATCAAATTTAATACTAAATCCTATTAATTAATAGGAATAAAGCTACTTCTTAATAGAAAAAGAAGTTAAACCTTTAAATAGGGAGAGGTCTTAGGTTACTCTTATAGTAGTTACTTAGAGCACCTTAGGGACATTTACTAAGCTAAAATAAGTAGCCTAGTATTACTAGGGAATAAGAGAAGACCTTTAAAATAGATAAATAAGATAGAAAACTTATTTTCAAATTAAAAATTATAAAAGAACTAAAATAATAAATAAAATAAATATAAGAAAGTATAAAGAAATATAAAGTAAAAAGACTTAATAAGAGGACTTAAAAAATCTATCTATCTTCTATTTAAAAGATATCTCCTTTTTATATAAAAGAGATAATAAAATAAAATAATACTTATATTAAAAAAACATTTTTCTATTTTACTATTACTTTTATCTTTACTATATACCTCCCTTTAAGTTATTACTCTATATTATAAGTAAGGACTTAAAATAAGTAAAAGGGGTATATAAGATATAAAAAACTTTAATAGTAATAGGAAACTATTAATTAACTATTTTTTACTTTTTATTTTAATAATATCTTTTTTAATTACTTTAAAAAAGTATCTTATATTAATTAACTATAGATATTAGATATTTTAATATAATATATTATTTATTATTACTTTTATTTATCTTAAGAGTATTTAACTAGTCTTATCTTCTAGAAGGTATTTATTTACTTTAAAAACTTATCTATATTTAGTTTTTTATTTTTAATATCTTAAGAATATAGAACTTAACTATATATAGTAGTTAGGATAGTAGTAGAAGACCTAGTCTATTATTAAGTTATTTTTAATATTAAGCTATTAATTAGGTTTTTAATAGTTAATTTTAGTAATCTTTTTTTTAAGTTATAGTAGATTAGTAGTAGTAAAAGTAGAATTAGTAGTATAGGACTTAATAGCTTTATAGGAGACTTTTTTAAATAAAGATATTATATTAAAGTGTTTAGTATAGCTAGAGGATAAAAACTTAGCTAGGTAGACTACTAAGATATACTAAAGTTAATAGCTTTCTTAGAAGACTTAGTAAGTTTAAAAGGTTTTTAAAGTAAATATTTTTACTTTATCTTTTTACTAGGTATATTAATTATCTTCTAGTTAGTCTTAATAGTAAAACCTAGTTAATTAACTATTTTTAATATTTCTAAGCTTTTTAAAGTATTTTTTTAAAGAAATTTAATAATTAATAAAAATCTAATAATAGATAAAAACTTAATAACTAATAAGAATTTAACTATTTTAGGAGAGCTAATAATTAATAGATATAGCTATAAAGGAAAACTTCTAAAAGTAGCCTCTCTATATAGGTTATAGTTTATAACTTATTAATTAATAGTTTATAGGAAATTAATTTTCCCTATTTTAATTATTTCTCTAATTTTAAAAATATTAATTACCTATAGACCTTCTTTTCCTTTAATAGTCTATCTAGCTAAATTCTAGATCTTTTTTCTTAATATCTCTTTTTTTTAAATACTAGCTTTTAATTTTTTAATTTTATCTTTAAAATTAAACTTTATATTATATTAGATAAAATACCTTTAATTAATCTTATAGTATAATAGTCTTATAGGTTTCTTAAAAGTAAAAGGAAAAAATAAGTTTAAAGAAATATTAATAAAATTACTAAAGAAAGTATAAATTAACTTTTTAAGCTATTTTATAAGTTATCTAAATTCCC
>JUDQ01000649.1:0-11962 GCA_000812075.1 Scedosporium aurantiacum
CAGCCCCCGCCCCCGAAAAAAAAAAAAGAAAATAGCGTCGGATATGGTTTCCGTCTTGAGACAGATTTTTCAGCCTCACGCAAAAACCCTTAGCATCTTAATGCGGATGAGGCTCGGCCCTACATCGGTGAGGCGAACCTCGCAAAGTTCTCCTCCGGCGGTGCGCGGGACGCACGTCTAGGCTGGGCATTCAATTCTTCTTACCGCTAACGAATCTCGCTTGAGAGGGAAGTCGAGATTGAGTGGCGTCGGGAAAAGACGCAAAAGTCCGCCGGCTGCCTAGCAATGGGACCTTCTTTACTTTCCAATTAGGAATCTGGCGGGGAGAAAGTAGCATTGTGTGCTGAAAATGAGGATGGGCCACCGAGATGGTCAAGACGTGGACAAAAAGTCTCGGGTACGGAGTACGAGTCGAAGGCGTCAATAGCATCCGCATCGTGCTGAAAACTTACATACAGCTTTTTGTTTTTAAGATTCATGTGAACTACGGCCCTAAACTAATAGCAGAGGTTTCAAACTCAAATCGCAATCTCACCATCACATGGATAGGCCAGCCCCGATTGGCATCCTACACCCTCATTGATCCATCTCAATATCGTAGCCATGCCCTCCCTCCAAGTGTCGCTTACAGGAGATGCCCCTTACCATCCTCTCCCTCAGGCTTCTTCCAATGCACCTTCACCCCACCCCAACTCTCCGCATTATACCCTTCCTGAACCTTCTTACACGTCTTCAACCCCCACTCCGTCACACCCACCATCAAGCAGCTCTCAAACATGAAAGCACAGCTCCCCTCCCCAACCTTGGCCGGCTTCAACTCCGCGTTCCTCGCCCCCTCGTAACTCGCCTCGTCCGGCCCATGCCCGCTCATAACATTATGCAAGCTCGCGCCGCCGGGAACGAACCCCCCGCTGCCGCCGCGCTTGGCATCGTACGCGCCGACAATGAGGCCCATGAACTCGCTCATCGTGTTCCGGTGGTACCACGGCGGGCGGAAGGTATCCTCCGCCACGAGCCAGCGGGGCGGGAAGATGACGAAGTCGGCGACGGCGGTCCCCGGGAGGCCCGAGGGCGCCGAGAGGACCGTGAAGATGCTGGGGTCCGGGTGGTCGTAGGAGATGGACCCGATGGTGTTGAAGCGCCCGAGGTCGTATTTGAAGGGGTAGTAGTTTCCGTGCCACGCCACGACGTCGAAGGGCGTGTGGGCCTGCTTCGTCTCGAAGAGCCCGTTGTTGAACTTGACCACCACCGTGTACGCGTTGGGTCCGTCCGAGGCCGTCGTGCCGTGGTCTTCGCTGAAGCACGCCACGGGCGCCTGGAAATCGCGCGCGTTCGCCAACCCGTTGGAGCCGATGGGACCCAGCTCCGGAAGGATGAAGTGGTTCTGGTACAGCTCGAGAGCGTAGCCCCTCGCGGGTCCCGAAGGCAGGTGGACCTGGTACTTGACGCCCCTGGGGATGACGCAAATCTCCATAGGGCGCACGAGCAACCATCCAAGCTCCGTCCGGATATCCAAAACGCCCTCCTGCGCCACAATCAAGAGATCGCCATCGGCGGAGTAGAAGGCCGTGTCCTCGGCCATGCTCTTCCCCGCGGCGTAAATGTATATCCCGATCCCCTGCTTGAGCGTAGGATCTCCCGCGCCGGCCACGAGGCGTAGGCCCGTAAGGAAGTCCAGGTCCTTCGACTCGTCATGATCGAACGGATCCCACCGAAGCTGGTCGGGGATGTACTCTAGCCTCGAGAAGTCACTGACGGCTTCGGCCTTGGTCTCCGAGGTCGAGAAGGGCGGGTGCGAGCACGACGGGAGTATCCTGTAGAGCCACGTCTGCTTGTTCTCGTGCCGCGGGGCCGTGAATGCCGTGCCCGAGAGCTTCTCGGCGTATAAGCCGTGCGCTGGCTTCTGGGGCGAATTGGCGCCAATGGGAAGGGAGCCTTTCATAGCTTCACTCCTTCATGGGAGAAAAAGGGCCAAGTTAGCCACGTTCTTATGAAGAGAAAATTCAGGCATGCTGCCTAGTCCTGGTTATGGGAGTGGGTGGGTGGAGACAAACTCAAGATAAGAGTCGAAGCCGGTCTGGTACCGGTACTTTTCGGCGAAACTGAACTCCGTCGTAGGCATCGTGAACATAAAATACAGAGGGACGAAGAGCGGGACAAAGCAGAAAAAAGAAAAAAAAAAAGAACAACTATAGTCCTTTCTCAAAGGAACACTCGATAAATTGGTCTTGATATAACCAGGATCCCAAGTTCTATACAGATGGGGTTAGATTCACCAATCGAGGAATGGGGCTGTCCGGGGAAGGAGAGAGGGGCACCGACCTCCATTTTATTTTGAACAATGGACAATCCCGAAGTCCAGCTTAGAGCCGGTAACAACGTCTCGGTCCTTTCCCCGAACTTTGAAGGATGCCGCTGATGGCTGTTCCCGGAAGTTTAGATGGGAGCTTTCCGCACTCTGGACATGCATGTCGTGGAACGCGGAGTGGCCCGTCGATAGCCGAGTGAAGCCAGAGAGACTGCGTGCGCGCCTCTGAGCCGAAAGTGACGGACCTTACGTCAGATGTCTGCAACAACACAACACTTAAACGGACTGGGCGTTGTGCAGACCTCCGATTCAATCTTGGAGTCAGCACTATTACTGAGAATTAATTTTATGCCCATGATTGGGAGGTCTTTTAAAGGTCTGAAGAGATTATTCTGTCTTCTAGCGGAGATGACCTGGAAGAGAAACGTTCCTGTTCCTGCACCTGCAACGTCATGGAGATGGACCGTGTTTGTCGCTTAACAATACTACTAGTAATCCTCACACCAAACTGTTAAACCACTAAGGCCGAACCGGTTTGTTCCTCTCCGACACTGCCCCACCTCAAGCTGAGCACCCCCGCCATGGATCATGCATTATCTTGGTGTTAGTTCAGAGGTGTTGAGAAGCTCCCCACTTTCGTGATCTGGGGTAAATGGGAGGATGAGAACAACTTGACACGACATCGATCGTCAAAGGCCGTGGCACCTTGACGTAGCACAGGCCATAATCTCATCTTACTTCATTTTTTAGCCGGGTGGAGGTAGAGGAGGCCATCATAGCATAGTCACCAACTAGAATTGACAGCAGAACAATGTATATATTAAGCAGTAGCGCCAGGGCACGCCAGCTCTCGTCCCAATAACACAAAGTCCATCGCCGGCTGTTTTACAATATGTTATGTGTAATATAATATGGTGTAGCCAGTCCATCGCAAAATACGCCACTCCCATACCTCTCCTAGACATATTTCTCAAGCAGACATGGCAGAACGGTAGTGGTAGCATTAGCTACCCGACTAAGTTGAGGACCGATGAGGTTCAGAGGCGCCGACTATAGGCCATAGCTGGCATCGGCCAGTATAGCATGCAGCTTATTTCTTCTTCTTCTTTTCCATGGGAGCACTGGAAGTCTTGGAGAGATGCACAATGAGTTTCGTCCACGACTCCTCCTTGTCCCACTCGAAGCCAGCGAGGTAGGGATTGTCCAACTCGTCATCAGCCTGTATCAGGGAAAGAAGATCAGTGTCAGCGAACGATTGAACTATTATCGACGTTGAGGTCCCATCCAGGGACGACTCGCTTAAGTCGGGGCGGTGTCATCTTACCCTCTTCTTGTAGGCCTTGTGAATCGCGTCTAACGCATCCTTGATCGTGACACCCTTGAGGTTACGGGCAGTCACCTCGATTCCGAGGGGGAACTGGAGGTCAATCCTCTTGACCGCAGGAGTGGTGAGGAGCTCCTTGAGAACGGACGGGTCGTCTACCGTCGAGGGCGAAGTGTTGATCTTCCTGAAGCACCATCCACATTTAGTTTCCTGGACGCTGGAAAATAGAGAGAAGAGGAGATGGCATGGTATGCCTCGCTTGTCAGAAACTTACCATCCCGTCTTTTGAGTCTCGGGGCTGATTTGCAACTCGATGCCTTCCTTCTCTATGACGTGTTGGATGTTCAATTAGCACGTGAAGGTAAGGTTGGAAGCACCAGACGGCAGGAACCAGCTGGGCTCTGGACGATTAAGACAACATACCAAGATCGTTAATATTCCTAACGTCAGTCTTTTTCGTCGTCGCCATGTTTGCGGCTGTTTGTTGTTGGGGAGCTCTGATGAGGCGGGGTTGATGCGGGGGTTTCAAGAACAGCGAACTTGTGAAACCGGCGACGTTAGCAGGCAAGTACTACAAACCCGGCAGGCAGAATGAGGCGGAAAAGAAGCTTCGATGTATAACGAATCCCCAAGGAGAGAGATGAGGAGACGAATACCTGTCTAGGAATGACGTACAGCGATGATGGCGAGTTCTGTGTTTGTGTGTGTGTGTGTGTGTAAGAGTTGAAAGGGGGAAGATGGAAGGTTCCGAAGCTTGAAGGAGGGGGGAAGTTTAACTACGTCGATGAGGGGAAAGGGGGACCAGCGGACTAAAGAGAGAGAAAGAGGGAGGGGCAACCAGCAGTTCCTTGGCCAGCCCGTGAGGCCAGCTTACTCGTTCATTTGTGGGAAAAGGGCTGGGCTGGTCTTGCCTCTCTTGCTGGCTGGCTGCTATTGTACCCGGCGGGGTACCAGCTTGTGAGGGTTATGAGACCCCTTACGTTCCGGCATGGGAAGCTGTCATGGGATCCAGTACTGATACCAAGACGATCGATGGCCGAATGTGGTCGACCGGGTATGTGTACAACGGGTCAAAGGCAATCGCGTGACTTGAGCTTGCCGTGGAGCTGCTCAGGGGGGGCCATCAAATGGTGCAGGGTACAACAGATCGATTGATCAATTGATGGACTTGATTAGTACAGCAAAAGTGGTCTGCCCAGCAGATACGAAACACTTCACTGCCAAACTACGTAACTACATTGATGTACGTTCCTCGTACGTTGCTCGAGGATTGAGCACGCGGACACTGTAGCGGAGCTCCTTGTCGCTCCTTGTCAGTTGCTCATCAGTAAATTAGCTTCGATTAGGCCATTGATGAGTTGATGAGCTGATTATTGAGTACATTGTACCCACTGCTGGCCCTGGTCAAATTCCCTCTGTTCTCCACTGTTCTGCTTACACTTCCGCCCCGACCGAGATGGAAATCTGGGGAAATGACCTCAGTTCGAGCGCTAGCGTCCAATTAGGGCCAAGTTTGGCCTGCACTGATACAGCTTGGCCCCATATTCCGGTGGCTTCCGGGATCGGACGCTGTCGGGTGATTCGACACATCGCCTGTGCTCCTGATGACTCGGCGACTGACCGACATCGCCGGTGTTGATTCTGGGCACAAACGAATCTCCTTCGTACTTGCACAGATGGCCAGTGCAATTGCAATGAGGACTGTGACATTGGATCATGTGACACCAGATCTACGAAGTACAGTTGGCAGATCTGGCCGGACACATTCAAATGAGATGAAGTAAACACAACTCCACCTGACAAGCCGTCTTGAACGGACATACAAAAGATCCGATTCCGCAAGACAGCACGTCTAATTCCAGCTTTCATCATTGTGAAGTTGTCGGTATATTGACAGATACGCCCCTCTATTAGCGCTTTGAGGGGCATATATATTTCCTTTTTAAATACAACCAAAGCAATATATACATTTGGAAGAGAATAAAGTAAGGCCCAACAGAATCCACGATCTGGCTCATTGATCCGAGTCTTGTCCTCACGACTGGACGTAGTGGGCAACGTATGCGACCTCCATCATGCTACCATAGCCGTCCCAGGTGTTGCCGTCGGGGGATCCGGGCTGCGAAGGAAAGACCGCGTTAGCCATACTAGCCTACTTGACCAAGAAGAAAAGAGACTCGTTGAATACTTACCCAATTACCGCCAACTGCCATGTTAAGGATGAAATACAGAGGCGAGTGCGCCAAGGTCTGCCAGATGCCCTCGCTTCCGATAGAGCCTCCAGAAACCTGATGGAACTGCTGCCCATCGAGGTACCAGGTGATGGACTGCTGAGTCCAGTCACCATTTCGGCGGTCCCAAGTCACTCTCCAGGTGTGCCAACCTTGATCGGGGATCCAGGTCGATGAGCCCCTACCGTTGGGCTCGTTGCAAACCCCACCTGGGTAGACGTCGCAATGGACAGTACCGTAGCCGGTGAGTTGGCCGTTAACCGTTTCCATGATGTCGACTTCGCCGCAGCGGGGCCAGTCGGTGCCCCGTCGGATAGAAGCACCCAGAAGCCAAAAGGCGGGCCAATAACCCTTCTTGTTCGCGATGGGGTTATCGCCGAATCGGATCAGCGCCTCGGCCATGGTGATACGGCCGCCTTCCGGGGTGAACTCGTACTTGGATTCGACTCGGCCGGACGTCCACCTGCCGTTTTCGTTCCACGGGATGATCTGCAGAGTGCTGCCGCCGCTCCGCTGGAGGTTCCTGCTGGATGTGGTGTAGTCTTGGAGCTCGTTGTTGACCCTCAAGTTGGTGATCATGTTCCAGTTGTCACCGTTGGGGAGCTCGCCGGCGCCACCGGCGAAGTCATCTTGCCAGACGAGCCTGTAGCCTCCGTATGAGGGCGCACCCCAGGCAGCGACTGTCTGGCTGAAGGCCAAAAGGAGCAGACCCCAAGAGTACATGATGACTTATATATGCTGAGAAGGGAGTATCCGTGCTGGGAAAGGGAACTTTTGCGCCGTTGGGTAGCTAGAAAGAAAGCTCGTTACTGTGGCGGTATCGAAAGTGGAAAGGCTTGCTTCCGAGGAATGAAGATATGTATATATAGATGCGAAAAGAAGAGAATCAAAAAGGTTGAAAGGTGCTTATCCCCGGGAGATGAAGGAAACGTTTCAATCTATGAAGCGCAACAATGCGGACAAGAAGTTGTTCGGGGATAAAAGAACGAAAGGAGAAAGTGGTATTGTGAATAGAAACGAATGTCTGCGAGGCTCAATGCCGGCTGAGTGAGGTATCGAAGGGAATGACTGTCAAGGCAAGCGCAACCTTGGAAAAAGAGAGGAATGGGAGGAAAGGGGAGACGACAACCCAAGACCTCAGAAGGAGGAGTGGGTGTGCAGAATAAAAAGGAAGTCAAGGTAGGATTGAAGATGGCCTTCGCAACAATGACCTTCCATGCTCGCCAGGATGTTCCATCAGGAGGGTAGCTTTCCTTTCATTCTTTTTGTCTTTTCCCCCCTTCATTAGTCGGCCAAATCGAGGCGACCTGGCCCTGGTCGCCATATCTGCTCGCAACCATTACAAGTTCATCTCTACGTTGTCGTTTCTTCCCCCTACTCTTCCCCCTCCTCGCATCTTCTACACAACAACCTTCTATCAGATGAGGAAATATGAATCTGTTAATTGGGCTGAGAACAAAGTTAAGGGGACGCCGTGTCTGGGATTGTTTCCATTGTTTCTACGAGGCGTTTTACATTTGGGCCAGTTAAGAAGCAGCTGGCACACAGGACTGGCAGGATGGTGTGTGTGTGTGACCAGGTGAAGATATTGTCAGGGGTCTGCCTGCAATGCCGGATGGCACACATCAATGATCCAACAGGACTACCGTCCAAACACCGAAACGGGCAACATCCCCTCCCCACTAACACCGGGCCACGTTGACTGGGCGTGCGTATGCTCCACTCAAGGTCCTGGACTATTACTATGAGAGCATTTATACTATGAGCCACGCCATCAACGATGTAGTTGATTCCGACTATGATTCTATGCTTCAAGCCAAGTTTCCAAGGCGCAGCATCTTGTTTTACAGAACCAACAGAGCGTAGACATAGATTTAATATATTGAGAACAAGGAAACACAAACATGATGGCTTCCGTGTCAAGGAAGATCGACGACGGGTGCTATGCTATGTGATGGAAGCGGATCACCGATAATAATCTAGATTGATGGCGAAATCTGTCAAGCAGTATTAACCATGCCCATTGCCCAGTGCCCAGCACCCAGCGCCCACCCAACGGAGGGGATCGCCTGTTTAAGCGAGACGAGAGAAAGGGTTTATCGAATAATCATGAATGGAATGTACATAAAGGGGGGGTTATTCTTTCGGAAGGAAGCCTAATGTAACCAGAAAGGGAGAAAGATGGGATGGCATCAACTGGGATCAATGGATTAACCATTAACCAGGATGGATGGAGCGAACTGGTATGGGATGGATAGAGTGGGACAATGGGGGTGGGGGACGTGGAATGGGTGAAAGTGGAGGGTGTCACTGTCAGTGTCACTGTTCAGGGACATGGACCTATCAAGGTGGGACTTGAAGATTGACTTTATGCGAGCCAAAGCCAATGGAAATGGCGAGGGAGGGGGAGGAGGAGGAGGAGGAGGAGGGAGGGGGCTGCAGCTGATGTGAAGGAATTGATTCGAATGCCTCCAAAAGAACAAAAGGAATCGGGCTGGACCGAAGCCCAGGGTTTATCACCCTATTCTGTATGTCAGAAGTTGAGGCTCAAGGAGGTGATAATAGAGCCAATTGCAAAGCAGTTTAAGGGCGCTTACAGTACCAAGTAACGAATATCATTAGCCTTGATCTGTCCATCCTCGATCGATTGATGTCGCAAGTGTCGAGCGGCGTTCGAGTGCTAAAGTGTGAGTGTGAGCCTGCGTAAGGAGTGTAAATTGATTCAATTCGGTCAATGTTCCCATCTGAGCTCGGGAACAGCCCAGCCTAGTTGTAGCGCCGCTTAGCCTACCTACCATCAGCAACACCGGGCGATTGTTTGATGGACGAAGCATTAAAAGCATCAATGATCAATCTAATTACTGAGAGTCACTGTCATTATCGAAACGTAAGAAGTATTGTATCAAGGGAGTATTCCCGAGGGCGACGGGGTGTACCAGATTCGGTACCAGGTTCGGTACTCTTGCCGTGCTCTTCTTGTACGTAACTAGAATTCATCAGAACTCGTCGTTGAATTGATCTGTCTCGTGCTGGCATCTGATCGCAAATGCCCCGCCTGGCCTTAGTTAGATGAAGCAGAAGGTCCAACTCACGATCTTCTCTCCATGACCAAAAAAAAAAAAAAAAAAAAAAAAAGAAAGGCCCTTCCCCCGCCCATCCACGTCATGAAACATACCTCCAGATCAACCATCACGAGTCGAATGTCTCTCCCCTCATCCGCTAGCAACGTCACGCCCAAGACATTTGTTTGTTACATCTCCAACTCTACTGTTCTTCAAGGCGATCGAATGACCAAAAGCATTCGGCCCGGTCTGCATCTCACGACGTTGAAGGTCGCATTCAGACACGCAGGACGTCGATATTTCTTCTGCCGTCGAGACCGCAAGCACGACTGGAGCGGAAATCGCGCCTCTTCCGTCTCTGCCGGAGCGGATGGATGGGTGTAGCCGCTTCACGATGACGCTAGTCTTTTGAAGATAGACAGCCCGGGGTGCCCAAGGTTAGCGTTCACGTCGTCCAGTCTGGGGAAAAGCCGGTATAAATGTCGAGATGTAACCTCGAAGGTTTTCCAGACGTCGTAGTATTCGGGGAGAGACCTATGCTTCTAGCCTCGAGCAGGAAGGTGGATACAGCCTTTGCAGCGGACATTTCTCTATTCGGAGGGGCGTCGAGGTCTCGGCAGCCGTCATGCCTTGGCCAATGCTCGCAATCGTGATCAAAATATTACTTCCCACCTGTCAAGAGTTCCTCTTTTTTCGCAACCCGTGTGGTGGCTCCTTGCTTTTTCACCCATGCGACGACCATTAGAACCTCCGGCGGCATTGGCTGCGGCGACTCATCATCTCTGGTCTTCTGCAGATCTTCAGACTTGCGAGTAATCTAATATCGACCCTCGACTACGAAGTACCTCAGTGAGCCACCAAAGATTTGAAGGCTCAGCCACAGAGGCTTGTGAGGATGAGGAGAGAGGCTCACGAATCCATTCGCGATGCCATTCGCGACGCTAGACTTGGTGGTTTATGATCATTCTTAACGAGACCTGATGATTGGTCACTTTCCGAATCTCGGGCAAATCGTTCGACTTTCCTTGTGCTAATATCCTGCTGCAGGGATCGAATCCTTTGGGAGGAACGGATATGCGTTGCCCATTTGGGACAAAGCATCGTTGACCATTCATTGATGGTGCCTCGCCAGATTTAAGAAGGCGAACTCGACCCGATTTTTCATGATCGCTCGTGGTCGCTCTGGAGTTTCGCGACATGGGGATTTCATTTGACTTATGAAGGACAGACTCTTCGTTCAATCACTACGAGGTAGACTGGGTCCCAATTTTGCCGGGCTTTTTTATCTCGCATTTCTTAGGTCAAGCCTGGAGGTCAGATGCGGTGGTGCCTGGGACTTGACCGCTTTTGGCTGGCCCAAGGTTACACCAAAAACGCCTGCAGAATGCACTTGAGAAGGGGGAAATTTCGGGACTGAGAAATACGAACAGTTTTATTTTGATAATGATGATGATAGTGCTTGGAGGATTTCAACCAAAAAATCGCTTCTTTGCGAGGAGATCTCAGTCCCACGCGCTTTTCTACTCACCTCTAGTCATTCACTTAAGACTGTACGACTTTTGATATTTTCGCTGCCAGTATTTCGTTCTCAATCCTATTCCTCGGCGCACTTCCATTTGCAACTCTCAGCAGTAACAGCCATTGATTCAACCAACTCGTGATCCCGCGCGGAGAAAGAGTCATGGTCGTGGAAGTCTAGAGCTGTGCCTAAAGAGCCGTACTTACACCAGGTCATTCATTTCCCAGGATACTGAAACAACCGCGCAAGGTTATATCCTTTTCTGGTCTTAGTATTTTTTTCCCCTTCTCGCCGTCTTTTAAGACCCCGAAGGTTGACGATGGTCGCACCATGGGGAGAATCGCCGAGGCGCTCCTCCGATCTCCCCTTCGCCAACAATTGCAGCGCGACGGCTTCGTACGTCTCCGGCCTAGTGCTTGGCAAAACTTTGGAACCCTCCTTCCGAGATGTCGCCGCATTCTTCAACGCCATGTTTCCGACCCAGAACTTGAGCAACGACACAATCCTAGAATATCACGACTACGTCTGGGACGGACGTGTTAACCACTACGACTACGGAGACGCGCTCGAGCCCTGCCGTTCGCAGGTGTGCAAGGCGATAAACTTAAAGGTCGACAACACGGGGATGGGCATCGGCACCATCGTCTCGGTCGGGCTCGAGGCACTGCTCGTCGTGGGTTACTGCGTGGTGGCCATTGCGCTCTACACACGCACCGTTCCGGGGCAATCCAAGATTCCGCCCGCGCCGCACTTCACCGCCCTCGACAGGATCATCTACGCGTTCTACGGGACAACTCGGCACTTTTTCATTTGCTCCATCATCCTGTGTCTGGGGACATCGATCGGCCTCATCACCGACGCGGCATACGTGATAAGAAGGCCTGACGACGACTATTTCCGACCATACGGACACCAGTTCCTCGTCGCCTGCATCGCCTTCTTCTCCCTCGCCGCCACCATCCCCGCTTACCTCTGGGGCTCCCGGCGCCAATGGGTCGACGCGCCCCTCCTCGTCGTGACCTGGATCATCTCCGCCGTGGCGATCGTGTTCAGTGCCGTCGGTCCCCGCAGTTATCACCACTCCTTCGAAAACATCTGCCCTGACGATTTCGTCCCTCTCGACGGAATGCTCCCTGCCGCTCATGGCGTCGGCGCTTGGTGTCCCGTGCTGTTTGCCCTGTGCATCGGCTGCGTCTTGCCCTTCTTTAAGTGTGGTGGGCGGAAGATGTGGGCTAGCCGGTTGATCAGGCGGACGATGAGGACGCTGATTGTGATATATGCGGTATTGGGCTTCTTCGGTACTTGGTCGTACCTTATTGTCCTTTACGTTTTCATCGGCAAGACGACGTGGATTGCGGACAGCAAATGGGATATGGGCCAGGGGTTGGCTCTGGCCTTGTGGGTTCCTTTGCTCTATGAACTGATCCACCTCATGAGTGGTAAGGGCTCTCTTTTACCTCACACTCCCGTCCTCGGTCTCCCTCCTCCAGACCATTTTTCGTTTATTCTCCCCCCCCC